>JAEIFJ010001197.1:0-12152 GCA_018903435.1 Leucophenga varia | reverse complement strand
GCTTACCCATTGGAATTTCTGTGTGCTCCCAAGTTGAAGCAGTCGCAATTAATCTATTTCAGTTTCAGTCGCATGCTTTGCCATTTCGACCTACATTAATTTCGTATTCATTGCTCGGTTGCAGCATCAGCTGTTATACTTTGCCTCCCCTTCCCCTTACTCCCCGATAACCTCTGCCCCTGCCTCATGCCCCATGCTGTGTGTGTGTGTGTTTGTTGCTGGTATCGCGTGCCATTCGCGCATATTTTGCGCACTTGAAAAGTTTCTCTTCTGCCTTTGCTTATTAAGAGGCAACAACAGCAGCAACAGCGGCAGCAACAAGAAGCTGAAAGAATTCTAGCCATAATTCAAGTGCGGCTCACAAACACCAATACAGCAATACAAATACAGCCGGATAGGACTATTCAAAGCCGTGACATGGCCGCGGCTGTCTCGGGATCGGGGGTGTAGAAAGGGAAGGGGAAAAAGGGGAAGGAGGCACTGCGAGGGACCTTTTGCTAACCGGAAACAGGCTGCACGCTTCCGTTTCATGCCTTAAAATTAATGAGCTGACAGTGGCATGGGAAAGAGACGAGGTAAGGGGGGGGGGGGGGCCCCAGAGTTGCCACACTTTTCGCAACTAATTTCGCAAAACTTTTGCAGGACGACCTTCGTGCCAGTTCCTGCCGGCGCATCACGCCGCACGTATCCGCATTCGCATTGCTATCTCTTTCCTGCGCTGTTTCTACTGCTTCTCCCCTTCCTCTTCTTTCTCCTTACTTCCTCTCTCCCTCTCTGCGTTTTTTCCCTGTAAAGCCAACATTATTTGCGCAAAATTTTCGCTTCAAAGTTTGCTTATTGTTTACGTGCGTTGCTTCATTAAGAACAAGAACTGACAGAGAAAGAGACAGAATGAGAAAAGGAAAGAGAGAGAGGGAAGGGAGGGCATGCAGGGTCAGTGCGAGGTGAAGTGTTGCGCCCTGCCGCGAGGATTACTTGACAACCGTTACATTTCCACAGCACAAACCCGAATTGGGTCAGACACTCGAGTTGCAGTTGCAGCAGATAAACCCAGTGGCAAGAAGGGTGAGTGAAAAAAGGAAGAAGGGGGGGGGGGGGAAAGTTGTACCGCGTTGCAGACGCGTGTTGTGTTTGCCTTTGATATAGATTGGATTGTTTAATAAGTGCACACGGGCAAAGGGGCGGCAGGCGTGGATTAAGTTATGAACTCTGTTTCACATACTTTCATAATTCTCTGTGAAGTTCTCACAGTCGCAAAAGTTGCCCCTCTTGTCAGCTCTCGTCGTAATTCACTTAAGCCAAAGCTCAGTTTGATGAGTTTCACAAGTTAATAACTGATATCACACAACAGGATCAACTGGGGAATTAAAAATGTTAATGTTCTACAGTTTAAATCTATATTTCCTTCTACTATAAAACCTTATCAAGTCACTGATTAGTTTCCCCCCTGCTTTTGAAACTCATTTTGAGGTCTTTGAATTCTCAAAAAATTCAACGAGCCTCAACTCAGGAGGTTTAATTTGAATAAAGCAGCCAATCGAGAGGAACAAGAAGCAAAAAAATGTTGGAAACAAAGCAACGAGGGGCGGAAATTGAATGAGTAACTGAAGCAGAAATAATCAAAAGGCATCCAAAGAAGCAAAAAAAAAACATTAAATAAACGCCAAAAAATTACCAAATCAAACGGCCGAAAAAGGCCAAAAGTGACTGCAAACTGACGCCTGCCATTCAAAACAGAATCATTCAAATCTGGAAAGTTTGCTCCGCATCAACGTAGTCGCAGTCAAAAGTCCAGAAATTAACATTTCCACCAGAGTAAACAATCAGAAACGGCGCCAAATTACGAACCAAAAAAACTTAAAATACCAATCGTTGAGTATTTATTCCGACGGACGCGAACATACCCTCGATGGGCGAGCTAACTTTCAAAAAATAAATACTAAATGAATTTCAGATTTTTACACAAGTAAGAAATACTTCAAATCGTTTGATAAAATCCCCAAATTATTTTCCTTTATATCTTCGCATGTTTCCTTAGCTAAAATACCCCCTAACACCTTTTTACAGGGTATGCAAATGCTGTGCAAATTGCTTTGCAGGCTGAGCGCGTGGGAGGGCCTAACGTAACACTGCAGTAGACAGTTAGTGAAAGAGAAAGCAAGGAAGGGAGAGGGAGAAAGAGAGAGAGAGAGAGAGAACATACAAGCACTGCGACAAAGTGAGAAACAGATAGAGAGGGAGGGGGAGAGGAAGGAAGGCAAACGATAGACGAGTATTAAACAAATTTATTCGATATAATTAGAAAACTTGGCGACTTCTGAAGTAATTCGCTTAATTACTTTAAGTGCGACAGTTTCCTTCCCCCCTCTCCCTCTCTGCCTCCCCTCTCACTTAGCATGAGCTGAGTTCTGTTCTCCAGCTGCTGCCTGGTGACAAGAACAATGCCAACAACAACAACAACAAGAAGAACAAAGGCGCCACAAGCCAATAAAAGTTACGCCAAACTAAATCAGAAAATTTGCGCACAAAGTGCCGACTTTCTGGTGTGAATAATGCGTAGAGCCAACCATTTTGGTAGGCAGTGTGATATTAATTGATGGCAAAGTGAAGGGCAGAAATAGGAAGATGTAGAAGAAAGACAGAAGGAAACTGAGTTGAAGAAAGAACTGAAAATAGAGAAATAAAGGGAAACTGCAAGGTAGAGTTGATAAAGTAGATACACAACTGTTAGATGACTATTCATAATATGAAGGAGTCACACTACGTTGCATCATTATTTGAAGCATCATTGGAGTACAAGTTATGAAAATGAACTGAATAAACCTGCGTTACACAAATAATTTTAGCACTCAAAATCTACAAACCTCTTCAACAAATGTATTTCACATTTATTCAATCTCAGCCTTACTCTAACTACCTTCATCGAACACCTTATCATAAGCTTAGCTCAGCAAGTGCCCAATGAAGCAACAATGCTAAGGCTAAGCTCACCTATTTGGAAATCGTGTCCGAAACTGACCTGTCAGCAATGCCGCCAGCCCCCCGCCCGGGAAGTTGGAAACGGGAACCCCCCACCCAACCCAAGAGGGGTGCCTAGTAGGGGGGACGGGGGAGATAAGGGATCACGGGAGTTGGGAAGCGTTAAAGTTCCGGTACAAACTTGAAAACATAATACCACTTCCGGTGCCCACAATTTCAGGCAATATGAAAAAGCCACAAACAGCAAAACAAGAACAACAACAACAAGAAGTACTGCAAAGAACAGGAATGCTAAGCCCTGGAAAACAAAGCTCTCTCGTCCGATAACAAAAAGCTAGCGAAGTCCTTTTTGGCGTCTGGCCGGACTTGAGCAGAAATTTGTGTAAATTTGATGGTGGGATTTGCGTTGGTCAGGTCAGAAGCGAAAGGAGATGGAGCAGGAGCAGGAGGGAAGGGAGCCAGAGCGCGTAGTAAAAAAAAAGAAAAAAATGTAATAAAGCTGAAAGAACAAAAATAAGATGCGATGGCCGTAAGGATAAGGCAAGGATAAGACGCCGCTACTTAGGAGCGGGTCTGCATTACGAGCAGGACAATGAAACGGAAGAAGTGCCAAGGCAGAAGGCAAACGGCAAAAGGCAAAGTGACAGAAGGCAGCAGGCGTTAAAAGCCAACACAGCCAGAGCAGGACAGGATGAGCACACGACCGATAATGATGTTATTAACATAGAAATACACGTTACGGCCGCAGTCACCGCAAGACCGGGGGGGGGGTGGTGGCTAATAAAAATTAATGTTTATTTCGCGCTTTTGCTTTTAATTAAAAATCGCCTGCAACAGCAAATTGAAAATTTAAATGTGACCCAAAAAATATCTCACAAACTTTATAAACCTCTCCTCCCTCTTCTTTCCCTCCTCCGTGACAGGCCCCTCGGCCAAACTTGAAATGTTTTCTAGCCATAATGCAAAGCTTTCAGCAGCAACTTTGCTTTACTGCGGCTACGCCCCTGGTTTTTTTGTCTAGCTGTCGCAAATGGCAAAAGTTTCAGCTTTAAATAATTGGCCAGCCAGGGGAGCAACAGGAGAAGTAGAAGTAGATGGAGCGGGGGAAGGGAGGGCCATGGTTGGACAGGCAAGTCCAGTTAGTTTTAAATATTGTCGCTAATTTGCCACATTGTGCGTGAACAGCGCAGCAGGTGGAGGCGGGGGCGTGCCTGAAAGCTGGATTAAAATTATGAGCTTGCCATATTTTCTGAAGTGGGCGACAAAGTGCTGACCCTCCCTTCTCCTCCTCCTTGAGGAGCTACCTTGACTGGGCCCATGAGCTGACAATGATGATGAAAGGACGCACAAGGACACGGACAAAGTTTCGCTCGAAGAGAGAGGGAGGGAGGAGGAAGAGGGGCTGCAGAGTGCGAAAAATTACCAGAGCACAATTTGCTGTTGCTTCGCTCACTCTTCTTCTAAATCAACATGAAAGTTAAGTTACATTTGCAACGGCAGAACGAAGAGATGCTCTATAAAAGTATTTATAAGTTGAAAAGTCGCTGGAAGGTGCACAGAAATGCAATAAAATATAGAGCTAATACTTTATTATTTCATATAAAATAGAGAAAAACCTGGAATGCCTTATTTCGAAACCTCTTTCAAGTTAGCATACAAATATTTATGTTTACGATCGCTTAGCTTTATTTAAAGTCAACTATGGTCAGTCGCTACACACATATATTAAATAGAACAACACTGTTTAAATCAAAAAAATTTATAAAAATGAGAATTAATTAAATATAATATTAAATAGGAAGAAAAGTATTTTATTAGAAATTTTTTGGATTCCAAACCGGAAATTATATAGTTTCAACAGCATCCCATAAATTCTAATTGAATTCTTTTCTTTTTATTTAAGTTTTAACCTTCAATAAGTTCTAATTTTTATATGTTTAATTTAAAACTTGTTAACAACAAAGTTAATTAATCGTTTTTAAACAGTTTACTGACCATAGTCGACTTTAAAAAAAAAAATAAATAAATATGGTTGGTAACATATCTTCATATATTCACTTTCATACGACCTTTTAATAATATAAGTATTTCATTTATTGCTTCCTCAAAACAGTCAACTTCTCTTTCTGTGCATTTACACCCCACTACTAACTAAGTTTACAGGGTATCAAAAGCCATTTAGCAGCATTTGCGTGAGTTATTAAGTAACAGAAGATGAGGTTCTTTGAAAACGGCGCTTGGGAAAAGTGCAAAGAGCTGGTTAAATAACTCATCAGCTGCCATAGAAACGCGAATGAATATTCGCACTACTCGGAAGGTAGTTAAGAACGATTTATCTGTACATCTCTACAGTCTGTCTGCTGCTCTCTCCCACTCCCCCTCTGCTAACCACGTAGACAGCAGGCCTGCAGGAGGAGGCGCAAGCAAAGCTCAGCTGAATCTCTCCCCTGCGGGCTGTGGTCAGTTGAGCCTGTTGTTGTTATCCTTTCGGAGCTGCGCTAGCCTGTTGGCCAGGCCGAGACCGCACAACTGTTTTGGCATCTTATTATGGCTCGTTGACAGCTGCATGACGTTTTGCGGCTGCACACATCGACAGTGGACAGTTCCGACAGCTTCAACAGCAACGACAGCCCGGACAGCTGGGACAGTGCTCTACCTGTCCACCGGTCCTGCTGTCCTGCACGGAGGCGTCAACAACAACTACGCTGTGCGTGTTTGTGTTTCGGTGCTGCTATCAATTGCCCTGGTCTGGCATCAAATTATGTTACGGCCCAAAGTAAATACAAATGGGAAATTTAATATGCATATACGTTTATTTATCGTATTTACTTTTTTATAATTTTTTCAATTTTTACAATTTTTATATATTTTTCTCGCGTCCGTTTATTAAAATTGGCAAACACTTTGCCAGACGACGAGCGACGCCTCCCTGCGCACTCCTTCCTCGCCCTTCTGCTGGTGCAGGCAATTGAGCACCAACTCACAAATGGCTGACAGCTGTCGACAGCGGGTGTAGGGGGGGCGTGGCAGTAGGGGAGCTTGGGGCATGACTGGGAACAGTTTTGAGCGCTCGATTCCTATGTGAAAACTACTTTTCAACGTGACGCCTGACAACGTGGCGTGAAAATAAATTAAACGACAAATTTGACATTCGCCAAGTGATCGACGGGTAAATAGCCTGCAATAAAGCACGACCAATAAACTTTTAAAATACTCTTTTAATATTAAATGAAGGAACCTCTAAGGAAAAAAACCAAATAAAATGCAGAAACCTTAAAATATTTCAAAGAAATTAAGCATATATGAAATCTACCTCATTACAAATTTGATTCCAGAGTTTAGTTAGAATCCTTTCATAAACAAAATAGTTATGCAATATTTTCTGTTCTATTACCTTTGCATAACAGATGTTACAATCGAACTGGCACCAATTTGCATGTTATAATCGAACTCACAATGCCTGGCAAGTTGCATAAGTTCTGTCCACAAACAGCCGAGTTCACATAGTTAGTAGTTGCCACTTTTAGGGATTACTCGTATGAAAAGGCAGTTCGCTGCCATATATCGTAGCATGTGCGCATAATCAGCTTAGGACTAACGTTCTCCATCGAATGGTACCTCATTGACAGTACACTAGCCAAGTTTAATGTGCCAGAGTTACCCCTAAAGGGAGTTAGACATTCTCACAGTGCAGAATTCAAAGTTGAAAAGGAGAGAGGGGCACGCTCTGCCCGTCTGCAGTGCTCATTCGATTTGCCAGGGCCGACAATCTCGGCAGTCTTGTGTAGTCGTGTAGTCGTGTACTCCTGTCGTCTGGGCTGTCTATCTTCATTTGATTCCGAGTCGATTTCCTGGCAAAAACGCGAATGCGAACGCCGTCCGGCTGGCAGTCGTACTCTGTACGTCATATTGACATAAGTCAGCGGATTTCACATTGGTCACGTATTGCGGCATCTGCCACGTCGCTCTGCCTCGAACGAACGAACGTATTCCAAGATTTCAGCTGTATATACACTCGTATGTTTTGGCATATTGTGCATATGAAATGTGTGGGGAAAACTTAGACATGCATTCGAATTCAGTTCGTTCATTTCGTTTGCTTCGTTTCGCTGTGCACAACACCCAATTAAAAAGTTTTTTATCACCTCATGCATATATGACACTTGGCTGCCCACAGATTCCGCTCTATAAACACGTCAACTCACAACTCGGCGCATAAATATGCAAATTTAATGTGTTTTTAAATAATTCCCCTCCACGCCATGAGCTCGTTTTCCGGCCACGGCCCACGCCGAATGCGTTTTCCCCCATCGATTTCTATTTTCGGGCGCATCGATTCTAAACGGGTTAAAAGTTTAACATGATCATCGATCAGCTGCAGTTTAACAGATCCGAAAGTTTCCATCTATGTCTGCTTTCTTCTCAATTTTGAAAATGTTTTTAGCTAGTTTTATGGCTTTTGAATTGGGCGTTTATATGGCAAATGTTTATGACGCTGATTGTGAAAAACAAATGCAATCAACAAACTTACATCGGGATTAATGGCTCGTTAAGTGTCGAAGAAAATATTTGGATTAGATATTTTAAATATTTATCAACAAATAAAAGCAAACGATGAGCAGCCAAAGGGGCCATAAAACTGGCACATTTCATACTTTTCAAAATATAATTCAAATTTATTTATGGCACATTTTATAGAAAAGTTTTTATTATAATTCGAAAATTTAAAAGAAATATATGGTAACCTTTTTCAGAAGGTTTGAGGATTCAATTTGTAGGCAGTGCGCGTCTTTTTTTCCGACTTTATTTCATTTTTATGACGAAACACTAAAACGAATTACACCCGAATGTAAATTCTTTTGTTTATTCTCTTCGGGTTGCATTAAATTAATTTTATTTTCATGATGACGCCACCGCAAGCGAAAAGTTTCCTTTTGGCGAGTGCTGGCAACCCTTTTTTCCAAGGCGTACTAGGGAAATATATTCAAAGAGCGTACTTTGAGGCAACACATAATTAAGCTTAATAAATTTCTAATTATCAGATGGTCGTTAAGTGAAAAAAGGGACGAAGGACCAACGAGGAAATAGGGAGTAGGGCAGTAGGGTGCCCTAACTTGCAGGGACAGTGGGCAACACATGCTTTGTGCCCTTGCAAATTAACCCTTACCCTGCCGAAAGGGTTATATGGCCAATTAAAAGTGCGTCCATAAAATTTCGGTTTTATGTTCAGTCTCCGAATGCAGTTTAAATTTGAATAAATTGTACAAAACTGCGACGAGGGGCAAGAGTCGAGGGGCAGAGACCACAATGCTTCCCACGTACAGCTTTACGACCTGACCAGAAATTAAAAGTTTATCTTGATTTCCCTCTAAACAGTTTGATGAACAAAGACAACGACGATGAGCAGTCGAAATTAAGGGGTAGGGGACATAGATGAAGTGGGGAGTAAGAAGAGGAAAGAGAGGAGAGGAAAGAAGAGCGGGGAACGAAGTCGTGCTGCATAATTAGACACCCGTTGGGCTCGGACAGTGCGACGTCCAGCTACGTATGCAAATAGACTATGCCCTCCCTTCACCGTCTTTCTCTCGCACTCAATCTATCTCTCGACTGCATATCTCTTTCGCTGTCTCCTACTCCGCTCCGCTCTTCATTATTCACGCTCAGTTGACCACCTGTGAGCGGCGTGAGACAACTTTGATGGACTGAGCTTGTTACGGTAAAAAGTGCAACAACGCAGCGATGAAGAGGAGCAGAAAAAAGTGGTATAAACTAGCAGATACCCAGTAAATAATAAAGGCTATATATGTATGTATATATCTATTTTTTGTTTATTTATTTTTTTATTTATTTATTCATGTTTTAATTTGTTTTATTTATTCATTAAATGTCGACTTATTGCAGTCGACTAGAAAAAGAATGCAATATAAAAATTAAGACTTATCGACAAATAAGTAAGTTAATTAACAGCACTAAATAATCATTTTGAATATTGTGATCATAAATTGAAAATTTAATATTAATTTATTATAATTTATTTGTTTTAAATTAAAATAAAATTTAAGAATTAAATTATAAAATTAAGAATTGAAAATTAAGAAAAATATTTAAAATTTAAACTTAATAATCGGTTGAAGGCAACCTTTACTCATGTCTTGACCAGCTAGTTTTCTTAAATTATATATATTTAGAAGTAAATACCTCACAGCATACCCTCATCTAACACCCCCTCTCTACAGGGTGTTTGTAGAAATACATACCAAGAGCGGCGGACATTGTCGGCGACTTTTTCAGCGCGTCAAGGGGAATTAGCATAATTGAATTAAGCATCGATAAGCTCTCAAGCTGCAGTTGACTCTGATATCATGACAAGTTGAGTTTGTTGTTGTTCCTCTTCTCTTCTTCTCCTCCCTCTCTTGTGACGACGCTCTTCCCACACACAGTGGCAAGTAGTGCTCATGTTTTGGCTTCATTAATTTAACATTTGATAAGCCAAAACTGTGAAATGTCAACAGTCAAGACAGACAGAGAGAGAGGGAGAGAGGGGGGCCCCGAGCGAGCGGGTTGGTAATTGCCAAAATGTCAATAAACGTTTACAATTTTGAGCGTTATCCATGACAAGCGCATCAAAGGCGCCGCAATGAATTGATTAGACAGGGTTGTCGAGTGCACAAAAAACGAGCAAAGGGTTGTTTAAGATTCTAATGGAAGTTTTAAAAGCTTCTAAGGGCATTGAATATATGAAAAGTTAAGAGAAAGATTAAATTATAGATATATAAACAAGGGAAGTACTAAATCACTACTTCGTAGGGTTGTTTTTTACTCCAAAGCCTGGTATACCCTGTGCGAAGAACAAGGCACAAACAGTTGGCTTACAAGTGCACAGCCGTGTTCCGAGCCAAACAAACAGACGGACAGTGGGACAGATTGCCAGACGGGGAGACAAATATTTGATGTTTAATCTTATGAAACGAGTAAACAAAACAGCAAAGATAGCAAAAGAGAGGGGGAAAGGGGGAAGCCATGTCTGTGTGAATTAAACAGGCGGCGCATAAAATGGTAATTAATTAAATTTAAAGTCAACTGTTCTCCCCCGTGGGGACAAGGCGGCGGGCTCGGGGGGAAAAGGATTAACACGAATACGAAAACAATGGGCAACAATTTGACGCTTAAACTGTTCCAAAAACCAAAGACAGAATGCAAACAACAAAGCAACAACAACAGCAGTGGGGTGCTGCCAGTGGGGGCTGTTTGCTAGCTGTGGGGGTGGGCGCTGTGGGCGTGGCTTTGGCCCAAAAGCGCTTTTAACCTACTTTCGTGTTAACATACTCACACACAGATACAGAGATACTTGTGTGAGTGAGTACATACATGTGCATAAATAAACTTAACATTCGCTTGCGCTGCCTGCTCTCTTCCCCCCTCTCTCTCTTTCTCTTTGCCAGCCCCTTCCCCCTTGAGTCTATGCCGTGTAAAAAGTGCGCGGACCGCACTTTGTCGCCGCGCGCGTTGCTTTCAACAAAATTTAATCTCATTTACACACCAGCTAACACACTCTCACACACACACAGATACACACGCATACACTTACTGACACACACACACACACAGACAAACATTGGCACACACTCTTCAGTTGGTAATCCTTTAAATGAGTTTAGCGTCACGTTCGCACTTATGCATTAAACACGTGTTTTTGCCTGGCATTATCCTTGCCTAGCACACACACACACACTCGCACACACACTTACTCACTCACTCACTCTTTTACTCCCTCACACACCCTCCCGCACTCGCCTGTGCAACGGTTTTTTGCACTCAACTGCTGCACAATTCAAAATGTCAATTGAGGCATGCGGCCATGTGGCAGTCCAACAGCACTTGAGTGCCACAGCAGCCGGGGAAAATGCCCCAACTGTTCCCCCAAAAACCCCCCCCCCCACTAAACAAAAACAAAACCCTCTCCCCCTCCTTCCTCACTCCCCTTCCCCCTGCCACTCCCCACTAGTCAACCCTTGCCCGGCGACATGCTGGTGCCCTGATGCGAATTGTTGGACGTCAAACATTCACGACATGCGCCGCGGGCCGTTTTCTTTTTAGTTTTGTCCACGTCGTTGCACCTACAACAACTGCCCCCTGGGCGTGGCAGCACGGCACGGCCGACACCGTGTACGGACTCAACACATAGAGCTAGAGCAGAGAGCCGGCACTCAGTGCGCAACGCTGGCTCATTAAAGTGGCATATTTCACACATAGTCCCCAGTAACAACGGCAAAAACAACAAGCAGCTTCCACTCGTGCACCCTACAGCCTTGGCTGGCGAGTGCTTCAGACTACTCAGAAAGGAGACGAGAGGAATCTGTGCTGGTTTGCTAAGCTAGCTTGTGGAAACTATGGAAGTTTGTAATGTTCTCAATTTACGCAATCCCAATAGGATTTGTTTCTTCTATTGCTCTTTGTAGTTGCAGTAGGGTGTTTCTCACTATGATAGGGTACTCCCACAAGTGTACTCTAAAATTTAGTTAGACTAGATGAATATGAATTTATATTATAATAATTGTCTTTATTCCTAAATAATTTTTAGCTATCTTACTTTATATGCCTCTTGTAATCTGTAGTAGAACCTATTCGACACCTTCGTCTCCAAAAAAGATAAGGTATTCTTAATATAAGGGTGCTCAAACTTAGGTCCTTACATTTTCTTCGCTTGACTTGAGGATTCGATGCTAGTTCTTAGTTTTATTACATAATACTCTTTGGCTTACACATTTATAATGTAATTGTTTTCTTGAAGGTTTTTTACCCCTTTTTTCTCTAAAACAGCTCTACAAAAGGGTGTTCACACTTGTGAACCCTACACTTTGGTAGGGAATGCTGATCTTAACTTTTATAGAAAATGTAGGAATTCTAAATAAAAAATATTCTATTTATTTATTTTTATAATTGATTGCTCTAATTTATTTATTTTATTATATTTTATTTTTTGCAATTTTTTACTTGCTAACTCCTTTCAGACATCACTAAAATAGGGTGCCTTTGCTCCAAGTGAGCTGCAGTCGCATGCATTCAGTAAAGCTTCTGTTCTCGTTCCCCCTACTTCTCTCTTGTTTTTCTTTCATTGCTGCTGCAAGTACAGTTGAACACTGTCTCAGCTGGCAATTTTTGCCTTTGAAATA
>JAEIFJ010001196.1:0-17133 GCA_018903435.1 Leucophenga varia | reverse complement strand
TCCCGCGAAATGATCGTATGTTGATTTTTTTGCGAAATTGAGATTTTAATGCAGAACGGTTAGAAAACGTCTGTCTCACATACTTGCAAAAAATTACAAATGAAATCGCTGTAGTTTCGGAAAAAAATCAATTTCAATTTAATCGTATGTTTACTAACATTTTTCTGTGCGCGCGAAATTATCGTATGTCCATATAAATTTTTTTTTTAAGTGTTGTTAACTACTTTAAACGTACAAAAATAGGAATGCAAAAGGTTTTGCATACTCCATTTTCCAAAAATGTAACCCTTTTTTACTCACGCAAATTCTCCTACTACAATCTAAGTCTGTATGAAAATGGTACACGAAATGGGTACTGCTTTTGTGGGGGAAATTGATGGCAAAAGAGGCAGTAATGAAATACGCTCAGCTCTTGTAAAGTATTTGCTTATTCTAGATAGTAAAAAAACAACATCAAGTCTAAGCCTTTATTGCGATAGTTGTGCTGGTCAAAATAAAAACAAGGCTGTGCTGGCTGGTTTAGCACATTTTTTTAAAGAGTTCAACTTTTTGAAAACAATTAAAGTCACCTATTTGCTTCCTGGTCATACAATGATGCCTGTAGACTCTGTACATAGCACCATTGAATCTTTTATTAGAAATCGCAATGTTTGGGCGCCAAGTGAATGGCCGACTCTTATAAGAAATTCAAGAACACATCCATCCGGATACGAGTGCGTTGAATTAACGTACAAGGATTTCCAAAATTGGAATCGTTTTGCCAATTCATTATTTAAAAATCAAACATTAAATTTAAGCAATTTACGTACAGCTATTTTGCACAACGGAGAAATGGAATTGAATTATGAATATTTCGAAAACACAAATACAAAAAAAATTATTCAAATATCAAACTTGAATCAAAATATTAAAAAGTTTATACAAGAACAAGTTAAGCATTTCAGAAAAGAAGTTTTTAGATTTAAAAAATCTATGCAATGTTAACAGTATACCTACTAAATATCATAGTGAATATGTAAATCTTAAAAATTGTAAAACAATCGTAGATTGTTTAGATGAAACCGATGAAGAAGATGAAAACTGAAGATGTTTGCCTTATGCAATATTTTATTTTTTTTTATTTTCATATTTACTTTAATTTCATACAGAAAAATATGATTTATATGAATTTCTTACATAAGTTTAATAAAAACAAAAACAAAATTTTATTTTAACTTTTTTTTATATAAATAAATAAGGATTTTCTCATATCGTATGTTGAACTTACATTGTTTTGCACCAAAACATGACGCGCGAAATGGTCGTATGTTTAAATAAATTGCTTCTGTAAACACAATTGGCCATATTTAAAAAAAATTTTACAAGCATTCGTTATTACAACTATAAAATAAGATCTTATGAAAAAATGGCTGCTAAAAACCACTCTACTTTGAGAAAATTAAAAAAAAGCTTCTCCTGTAAAATCACATTTTTCTACATACGATCATTTCGCGGGAATGCGACGATATATTGTATATGCTTTATGGGGCCTACGAAGAGTCGTAGAAGTCCAACGGTGCACCGTTGGACTTCTTTCTTGGGGTTATTTGAAAGATAAGGTGTACGCCAATAAGCCAACAACAATTCAAGAGCTAAAGGATGAGATAATTCGGCACATTAACGACATTGAACCTCAATTATGCCTCAGCGTCATCGAAAATTTAGACCATCGGATGGACGTGTGCCGCCGAAGTCGTGGCGGCCATTTGGCCGATATTTTGTTCCATACATAATTGTGTCATACCAATATATCATAATAAAAAGACATGTCAATAATTTCCTAAATAATTCGTGTTTTATTCAAAATCAACATCGGCCCTTGAAATTTAACCACCCTTTATATAGAAGATTGTGAAGTACCATATAAAGGACTTCCCAATAAGATCGTTGTAATTTGAAATGTAATGTTATTTATAATGTAAGAGATCACCACGACTTTTTTTGGACTTGTTTATACAATCCTTCAAATTTATTTATGCGCCCCTCATAATGACACCATACCAAAATGCACATTTAGTGTATCTCACACCAATTACAACAATTTTTTTGTTGACGTAGCCATTTAGCCAAAAACAAATTTCTCAATTTTTTGTAATAAGTTTTGGACAATTTCCAAACGCTGTAAGATCATATTCTGAGCACAAAAATCAACATATGACAGATTTTTGAAATCCATAATGGCCGCAATCAGCTGTCAAAATACTATCCTCCCAATTGGAAAACCCAGTATGTATTTTCTTGTGTTTAGATTGAGCAGGCACTAGTCGATAAAGATTTGATGCGTAGGCTACTATTATAATTACATTGTGAAGGTGTTTTTATTTACTTTACTGCTTGTGCCAGCTGGAGTGACGATGGTGGCTCTGATGTTTGAGGTTGTGGTTCACGTGCCTATATACATTGTTGCATTTGAAACCGCAAGAAACTATTATCTTTGTGTTATTTAAGGCACCAAGCAATGTTTTGGCTATAGAAGCAAACATACTGTTTCTAAATTTATCCAATGGCGACCATCTTTTTTCATTCCCCACACAAAGTGTGAAAAGGATCAATCTGTTTTATTTGTTTGATGCTAGGCGATAACAGATAAATGTTTTACATATAAGCTTTTTAATTTTTTTTTTTTTTTTTTTTGAATCAAGAAAAAAATTAAGTCAGAATGTCATTTACGTCGAAATGACTTTAAGTAAAATTCTTGATTCAAGTTTGTATTTTTACATTGCTGAAACATGAATTGAGCTCGATAATTGTTATTTTGATCTTAAATTGAAACAATTTTTTTTAATAAAGATTTAATTATATTTAAAAATAATAATTATTCATGTAGAACATACATATATGTATCAGCCAGGTTCCCATTTTCGAAACAAATAAATTACTTTTCAAATAAATTTTTTTTAATCTTAAAATTCTCATTCTGAGCGATGGTGAGTTGAGCACGACTTGCTGTGACTGAAGCGCGAAAGTAATTAAAATTTATATAAAAAGCCACACGCAAAAAGCGCGCAAAAAACTCCAAATCGGTTAAAATCGTGTTTCAAACTTTCTTAATTTTAGGATATCTTAACACTGCCAGTTTTAAAACAATTCATTTGGTTCTAGTCCTCACTAATTCTAACAATTCATATCGTAATTAATTTAACAATTAATTAGGTTCTAATCTTAACTAATTCGAACAATTTATATTAATTCACATTTGATAATTTTAAATTTTAATTTATAAAATAGTACTTAATATAAAGAAAAACGTCGTAGCATTATTCAGCATGATTTTTGAAGTTGAAGGTATTTACTTTAAATCCTAATATAACTAATTGACCAACTAATCAGATTGTTCTTGTGAAATTAACTTATTTGATTCAATCTTTTTTATGTGTTTTGTGAACGTCTTTTTATGTTTAGTTGGATTTTTAGTTGTGATCCCACAAAATTCCACAACTGAGTTGTATGTCAATGTAATTGTCTGGCTTTTCAGGTAAAAAATGTGTTAAGTTTAGCTGCGGAAATTTGCGGAAGTGTGTATTAACGTAAATAAACTGACAATTTCTATCATTTTCAAGGTCAGTTTTACCCTCCAAAATATCTATTTGGCTCTGTCTTCGTAGTAAGTGGTTGTGTATGACTTTTCAAAATCATTCATTCATTCTTTTATTTATTAATTATTTTTATTTGATTTAATTTTTCTTTTGAACTTGATTGTGGCAGAAAATTTTTATAAGAGTATTTTTGCACGCCAATTTATCTTTGATCTTTGTAGAGAAATTTGGAGATTATTAATTTGACACGGCAAAACAAGCATAAGAAATGTATACGTGCTAGTGATGGGAAAAATTGTAAACTAATGCAATTATCGCTAGTATCATAGATAATTTGCCGCACTACAATGCACAATGCAGAGTTGTCATGTAACTTAATTTATTTGGCGAGGAACTATTTTAAATTTTCTTTGGTTTAATTTAAAAAGTTTAACATAATTTAAACTTTTATTAGCTGGAATATATAAATATGAAAATGAAATGTCTACAATAGTCTACAAAAATGTTTAGCTGTGATGACAACCCCTTACACCCAGACTTTATTTAAGAGATTTACAAACCAACCAAAGGCAGACTTACTAGAGATTTCCCTGACACCCCTGATAAAGTATAAAATATCTCCTATAATGCATTACATGGTGTCTGTAAGGTTCCAGCTCGTGTTGCTTCCGCTTGCACACTTCTCATCGTACCATGTTTTCCACCGAGGTCGAGCATATCCAATAATCTCTTTGGCTGTCGTAGCGAATGAGTATGAGATAAGCTTCCACTGTTCGTTTATACCGGATAAGTCTCTCTGAGCAGTTGGGAGACCCTTGCTGAGAAGGCAGCTGCGGTGAGCTGTGACTAGCTCGGTTGGATCTGAGTCGATGTTGGGACCTCTGTGCGTTTGTACATGAATCACGCTCGAAGCATGTATGGCAATATAACCACGTGATCAAATTGATTGTAGCCAAGGTTGCTATTGCACCATGTTGCCTTGTAGGTGTCAAGATGTGGGAATCTGGTACTACTTATCAACAAAGTTTATTAGCGTTTCTCCATTACTCTTGGCTGTGTCCTACGAGCTAAATTTTCAGATGGTTGGGCGAATGATTTCTTCCCTTCCAATTTGTGTCATGCTTGGGGCTTGAGGCGTTTCAAGCGCTCAAAGAATTCATCTTTTTCAATTTCATCTTTAACATTTGGCGGAACGAGTACACTTTGAAAAATTTTATGCTATACATTTACAGCTATAAATTAGGAGATGAGTCCGCGTAGCTTCCTACTAACCATCAAGCCCCATCCAAATATGTATTGCCTCTCATAGCCACGATATTAGATGTCAAAAGTTGCTTTTCTAGGTGGCTATTTCCAATGCATCGCATTTCCTGGATGGCTGTAAAATAAGCCTTAAATTACTCAAGAGGGATCGTAAATTCTAGGTGCATAGTTTAAAATCGTGGTCGCTAACCAGTAGATTTTACGGTAGTTAGGGGTCTCCATAATCCGTGTCCTGCCGCGGAATTTCCTGTGTTTCTTCCAAACGATTTATTCATTATTCATATTTGCTTTTGGTTTTAAGTTTTTTCTGGCTGCAAGAAAGCATCTTTAGACGCCTTGTACGTCAATACGAGCTTCCTGTGATGGTATTCGAACCCCCGCACACCCTCACGGTAATCAGTGACAATGTGACATGCAATGCAGTATTTTAGCACGACTTTCGAAATATTCGCTTTTACTGCCCTCAAACTGCCTAGTTTGATAGTCGCAGTTGTCTGTTTATTTATAATCCATAATTATACATTATTTACTGGACAATGATTTGGAATTTCGGCAAATTGCTTAAAAATATCTGAATTGTGAATTTTTTAGTAAGAAATATATTTTTTTCCATTTTTATTTACAATTTAAAATAATTGAAATTTTTTTTAAACATATTTTGATACATAAATATAAATAAAACATTTTATCTTGGATATAAGAAAACATTTAAAATATAAATAAAAAATATAAAGTCATATAGTATAAAAGTTTGATTTTGCCTAGTTAATTGGATTAATCTAACTTATTTATTTTTAATTATTTTTTTTTCCTTTGAAATAATGCTTAAACCAAATTTAAAAGAAATAACGTAATGTTTTCTATATTTTTTCAAGCATTTTCAAAAGTTTGGCTGGATTTGCGATCAAAAAAAATTACCATCACTGGTCTCCACTTTATTAAGAATTAATTCCACTTCATTTGTTCCATAGTCTAATGGAGATGATTGGTCATCTATGAAAGTGTAAACCAATTAGAATGCAAAATAAAATATAACAAGGAAAAACGTTAACTTCGGTGGAACCGAAGCTCAAACACCCGCCACATCTTGAATAAGTTTATTTTTGGTAAAATTTGGAAAAGGGTTGGCTTGGAGTCATTAGTCCGATATAACCAAAATTTAGACACAATAATGTGTTTTTGAAGTGTTTTTACCCAATATGGAATGAATACTTTCATTAATAATATATATTTCCATACAAAAAAATCGAAAAAAAAAAACTTTAAGTTTAGTAAACGTTAGGGGGCTATACATAAAAATGGGAGAGGCCTTTGATTTTAACATTTGAACTGCTTAGGACTAAGAATAACTAAAATTTTGAGTTTCAGGATATTATCTTTGAAACTGAGCGAATGAAACATAAAAATACAGACTGACAGATAGACAGACGGACATGGCTAGATCGACTCGTCTCGTCGTGCTCATCAATAAATTATATACTTTATAGGGTTTACGATGTCTTTTTTAATGCCTTACTAAATTTCTGACAAAATCAAAATACCCTTCACACTATGTGTGGCGGGTATTAAACTGTAAACTCTCTTACTGCAGTTATTCAATATATTATCTGCCAGGGTAAGCAAGGCCAGCATCGATGGTGCTTTGACTTGGTTTCGTTTTTTCTTTTGGCTTGTTTCATGTAATCTGTCCAATATATGCAAAGCTAAGTTGAGCCTGGGTATATCGTGTTCGATTTTCTCCATTTTGGCACGCAAATCCAAAATTTCCATTTCTCTCCCTTACGTGTCATGGAAAATGGGTTTTTTTGATCAGCATGTTTATGGTGACGCTTCTTAGAATGTCTCCGCCTCATGCCCTTCTGCGAATTGGTTTTAATTCCGTTGTTGACATGCTGCGAGATTTGCATTTGCCGTCCATGCACGGTCTGACCTTGAGAATGAGTAATCAGTTGATCGATTGCACTTAATCTTACTGTATTATTGGAAGCATTTTTGTCTCCTTTAATTTCCAGATTCGCAATTGTGCTCACAATGATGCTCGATTTATTTAAGCCGCGTGGCGCATTCATAGGACTTTCATCGACCAATCCAAGGGATGTAAAATTTCCTTTAGCCAGCGCTACGTTCTGACCGTCTTCATCAGTCATAGCAGTAATATTTCCGTAAACCATTGGCCCAGAGCCGAAACGTGAATTGACATGAAATAATTTTAAATCGCCTTCCAGATTATTCTGATTTGCCATTAGACTTTTATTCGATTTTTTGAAAATCATTTTTGCTTATTAATCTGTTGCAACTGATTACAGCGGCTGAAAAAAAGGCGAACAAAATTATGTTTAAAGAAGTTTGTTTAGGTGGCCCAACTTCTATCTTTAAAGCCCTAACCACAACTGTTTGGCACCCATAAGCATTTTTACTCGAAATGCTACTACACCAACAAAGGCAAACTTTTCCATAATGACATTTTTTTATATTTCATTTTATACCATAATACAGACCCGAACATGAGCTAAACTCGGCTAGTTTCGATCAGATCTTTTCAGGAACTAAAGTCTGTGTAATAGAATCTAAAGAGCAGGACTTCTGATGGAGAGATTAAAGACAGAAACTAATCTTTGCAAACAAGAACCATGAAAATCATTTTAATTTATTTGGTGAGCACGAATCTCTTCGAAATTTTTCTTCCGATGACAGCGACATTTGAGGTTGAAATAAAACACTGCCAAACGGTGCTGCTGCATTAGGCAGGAATATGAGGAGTTGCTTTAGATAGAAATATTAGTGATTGCCTTTCGCGAGGAAGTGAATATGTTGCATCTACCGTGAACCAATAAGCGAAATAGTTTTAATGCAGCGCAGGAATAGTTGGAGTTTCACGTTTTAAAGACCAAAACTTTGAGGGCATTCACGAATCTAATCAAAACCACGGTTTTCTTACGATCTTTTTACTTATTGTTAATAAAAAAGGGATTATCTGTCACCTAAATTATGGTGCCGCTAAAACCTTTCTAAGTTTATTTTGCCAGACCCCTTCCGGCAATGGACTGGTTTAGTAATAAAATATTAAAATATTATATTTTTACTTACACAGCAAGATTGCAGTAAATGGAATTGTTAAAAACATTTTTCGCAACTCTATTTTTATTAACCGATTTGTTATTCTTGTGTAATCACTTCGATAAGTTCGAATGAAATAAATTTATTTAAACTTAAGAAACTCAATGCCAACTTTTCTCGGATTTTATTTAACTTTTTTTTCATGCATTATATGGAATATTCTTTAAATCAAATCAAAAACTGAAGCAATCATAGCAATCCACTTAAACTGAAATATTATTAAACGTTAAACGTCAGTTCCTGCCGATAAATACTCTTTTTGGAACACGAAATTAAAATTAATTTTCAATTTTCAATATGGAAAAAATGAAATTTCAATTTAAAACTGATCACACATTCGAGAAACGCCGCGCAGAAGGTGACAAAATACGTAAAAAGTTCCCGGATCGTGTGCCTGTCATAGTGGAAAAAGCACCTCGCACACGCCTCAATTTAATCGATAAGAAAAAGTTTTTGGTGCCAACCGATCTGACACTTGGACAGTTCTACTTTCTGATACGTAAACGCATAAATGCACGTGCTGATGAGGCGCTCTTCTTCTTCGTAAATAACGTCATACCGCCCACATCAATAACACTGGGAAGACTCTATCAGGAAAACCGTGATGAGGACAATTTTCTTTACATTGCCTATTCTGATGAAAACGTTTATGGCAAGTAACAAGCTCCTTATTTTTGTTTATATGAGTCGGCAAAATCTAAAGTTTATTGGACAACTGCAGAACCTTGAAAACAATTTCAATTTCTATTCGAATTGATTCAATGCCAAACTTATAAAACAAAATATTGTTAAATTATGTTTATTTTTGAGTTTCTTCAATGCAACAAATAAAAACGATTATCTTAATCTAAACTTTTTGTACAGCTCCCCAAATACCCGTCTCACTAAACTAGAATAATTTTTATCAGTCTATGGGGGCTATATGCTATAGTAACCCGAACCTCATAAAAATTGGTAGTGCTCACATGGACCGACAGAACAAGTGTTTTTACCCATTTACAAAAAAAAAATCAATGGACTGTAGGTTTATATAGAGGATGTAGCTATAATGGTCCGATCTTTACTAAATTCAAACTGAAACCATAAGAATTATTTTTAGCATATATGACATAAATAACTTAAAAGTAAACATTTTTTCAAACAAAAACCCAGAAATGGGCGGTTAGTTTTTATGTTATGTCTAAGAATAATCGTGGCAATTTGGTTCCAACTTATAAACTGCATGGGACGAGAAAATCTGAGCGAATGTAACGTAAAACTACAGACGGAAAGACTGACTGCTAAAAAACGGACAGTTTTTGCCGCTAATCCAGATTCCCTGGACTAGCTCAAAGCCAACATATGCAGAGAAGTTGCACGTATTCCTAGAGATATGGCTCCTGAATGCGGACATTTGCCCGATATCATCTTTCGGAAATGACCAAAAAAAAATTGTTCAGGTTATTCTTTAAAAACATTGGATACCATAAAACGAAGCACCCTGTAAATGCGGAATTGATAAACATTTGTTCGAGCTTTTTCGACGAATATAGAATAAGGGAATTCTAAAATGCTATTGCTATCATAAAGTAGATGATTTACAAAGACAGCCAAAATTCAAAACAATATAACCAGCGCGACGCATAGAAGAAATTGGTCAAAAGGAACCTGTTCTTTGTCCAGAGAAACAAAATAGAATAGATTGATTTCTTCAACCAACTGCTCAACACTTATAATTTCAAATAACGACAGACTAAAAAAAAATATATTCAGAAACATTTGGATTTATGTTTAATATGAAAAATTACTAGCAAAAACTGATTCACCTATTTAATTTACAGAGAATGTGAAGTTGGTGGTACTCAGCTTTGTGATGAGTTAATAAGCATTAAAAGATTAATTTTTAAATAATATTATTAAACCAATAATCTGATGAAAAAAAAGGGATTTAGATGGTTAATAGGGAATAAAATGATGCTGATATCTTTTGGCACAATCATGACGATCAGACCTCAGAATCAGCGATGTTAGCGTTAAAAAAAATTTTTTTCCTTTTTATTTTAAACAAAAATATTAGATTTAAAAATATGTCTATAAATTTATACAATAGATCGGAAAAGTTATAAATTGTATACATCTAAATCAAAAGATATGTTTTCTTTATCAAAATCCAGTGCCACGCGACTTTTTATAACAAAACAAGAAAAAACGTTAACTTCGGTAGAACCGAAGCTTAAATACCCGTCACACGAATCTTTAAAGAGTTTATGAGTAATCGTCAGTGGTCTCCAAAGTTTACACACAATATTGCAGATATGTATAACAACATATTACTCGAAAATATCTGGAAATGGGCGGTAAGTTTTTATGGAAGAAACACCCTAAAAATGGGCGTGGCACCATGACATTGGAAGAGTTTTTACCCAATATGGAGTAAATTTATGAATAAATAATAACCATTTTGATACAAAAATTCAAATATGGACGGAAAGTTTGTATGGGGGCTATACCAAAAAAGGGCGTGGCACATCTGATTTGACATTGGATGACATTAGAAGTGTTTTTAGCCAAATTGGAGTGAATATATGCATAAAAAAACATTTTCATAAAAAAAATCTGAAAAAACGGACAGTTTATATGAGGGCTATGTCTAAAAGAGGGCGTGGCATCTTGGTTTTAGCACTGGATGACAAAAGAAATGTTTATACCCAATTGGGAGCGAATACATTCATAAATAATTAGTATTTTTATACAAAAAATCGAAAAACGGTAAGTTTGTATGGGGGCTATACCTAAAAATGGGCGTGGCACTCTCATTCTCGAACTTAACATAGTCGTTGCCGAGAAAAGCTTAAGTTCCAAATTTCTTAATCTTAAGCTTAATATCTTTATATCTTCAATGAAAAAGATGCTTAGAAATATACAGACGGACATGGCTAGATCGATTCGTCTCGTCGAGCTGATCAAGAATATATATACTTTATGGGGTCTACGACGTCTCCTTCAATGCGTTACAAACTTTCAGACAAACTGAATATACCCTACACACAATGTGTGGCGTGTATAAAAATTAGAGATGGTTGCGTGATGAAGGGACTCGCGGGTCATTTGTGAAAAAGCCATTATAGGCGGGATCTGAAAAGAACTTTAAAATTTGCTGGAAAGAGCGATTTTTAGTGCATTTCAAAAAAAAAAAAAAAAAATTATATAATTTCAGATTAACACAGCACAATATTTGGGCTTCCTAAGATAGTAATATATATATAAATGGGCGTGGAAGTGTTTTTACCCGATTCGGAGTGAATACATTCATAAATAATAACTTTTTCATAAAAAAAATTCACAATGGGCGGTAAGTTTGTATGAGGGCTATATCTAAAAATGGGCGAACTAAACTTAGTCGTAGCCGAGAAAAGCTTAAGTTCCAAACTTCAGCTTAGTACCTTTAAATCTTGACTGAAAAATGTACATAGAAATATACAGACGGACAGACAGACGAATATGGCTAAACTGGTTCGTCTCGCCGACCTGATTAAGAATATTTATACGATGATTTCTTTCTGACAAAATGACAATACCCACCACACCATTAGTGTCGGGTATAAAAATGTTTGACATTAGTAACCTCCGAAAGGTTCTACAGAATCTAAGATAGATTTTAAGGGCGGTATCGGGATCAAATTTTTAGTCCCACGCCTGTCTCTAACACATCTGCCCTTTTCTTAGTTCTTATATCAAAAACTTTCTATATGAGTTAACACAAATACAACTTCTTACACCAACCTTCATTTTCTGTATAAATTTTTCTATTAAAAATAAAAAAAAAAAAAAAAAAAGTTCTAACAGAAAAAAAAAAAAATATTCATTATATTTTTTTAATGTGCGTAAAATTTTTCCATTTAATTTCTAATAATACTGTTTATAATGAGATCCAATAAATATTTCAAAATATTATTTGTTTACAATTATGACAAGCTACTAATTTACAAAACAAATTTCAAATGGAATAAATATTTTTATGTGTGGTCAAAATCAAAGTACACAGGGAAAATGTTATATTCAACGACGTCAAGATTTGGATACTTTACAATTGATACTTTACTAAATAAAATGTGTTATGTAAACTTTTTTGGTAACAGATGCAACTTAGAAGATACAATTAGGTCTCATACTATGGCTAAGGATGACTAGAAAGAATCAGATAAAAATTCTAATAAAAATGTTTATTTATTTAATCGCCTGAAGAGCAAAGGAAGCAACGAAAAACTAGCCAGAAACAAACTTCTGCCCATGCCAAAATATTCTGTACAATTTAGTCCCCCTTTGAATTATTGTTTCCAAACTTGAAAAATGGACTGGGCGTTGGCTGAATTGGGTCAAATGAAAAGGTTATAGTCTCTGTGAAGATTTTTAGACTAAATCGTTCTATTATTTTTTTCTTGAACAAATCCAGTGCATGGAAGTGTATAACATGTCGTATATTGCCGAATTATAATTTAATAAATATTTTGTTTGTAAACATTTTGACAAAATTTATGCAAATGTTCGTGTTTTTAATTAACATCTCACTGCAAATTTCCTTAGCAACACAATTTGAAAAAGAGAATATTAAATTATTTTTGTAAAAATGTATAACGATAAACATTATAAATAGATTTTTTTATTTGTTTTTGATTTGTGGAAATGTGAGCGGTTTCGGCATCACGTGAAAACTTTTAGTTGATTTGGCAAACAATTTTCTAATCTTCACAAATCGAACAATTTTTTTTTAATTTGCTTAGAGTTTACTTTTTCAAATTGATGTAATGTTGAAGATTGTTTTTGTCATGTTTTTATAGGGCACATCTGGTGAAGCTGACATAAATAAATCAGAAATTACAGGCGCAATTTTTATACCCTGTACCCAAGGGAAAGAATAGTATATCAAGTTTGTGCAAAATTATGTAACGCAATGTACGTATATTCTTGATCAGCATTGATAAGAGAGTCGATATTGCTATGTCCGTCGGTCCGCCGCCTGTCTTTCATGCGGTCTGCCGTATGCAATTGATTATCTCAGAGACTTTAAGAGATAGGGCCACAAAATTTTTGGGTTTTTGCATAAAAATCCTTTGTTTCTTATTCTAGGTCCTCTAAATTTAATATAAATAATGCCTATGATAGCCCCAACGAAATATTCAAAAAAAAGAATTTTAGGTATAACCCTCATAAAAATCTACCCCATAATTTAAGTTTTGTATGAACATTCAATACAATAAAGTATGGTACTAATATAAGCTTTAACTTAAGATACATAAAGATTGGGTTCGGAGTATCTTGCTGTCGAGCATACTTGACTTCAGCGTTTTTTTTTTCTTGTTAAAGAAAAACCCCCACACAGACTGGATACAAACTTAATTAATTCAATTTTTAAATCAAAATAAATTGTCTTTTGATAATGAGGAGTAGCCACAATTCTAAAAAAGACAATCGTCAGCAGCTGTATGCAATTAAGAAACGATTCGAACATACAAATTAAAAAAATATAAATAATACCGAATAAGAACGAATAAAATCATGGCGTAAACGAATGTTCAATACACTTCACATGAAATTTCAGAGACGGAGCTTTTCACAATAATATGCCACAGCGTTCTTTTAACAGGAACAGGCATGACACAAATATAAAACTCCGTTTAAATCAAATTCCTAAAGTTCCCTTTTAACTTATTCACTTCTGGCTTAAACAAAACAAAGTCTTATCTCATCCTTCTGACTGTTTCTAATGTCAGATCACTAAGTATGTGGTTAGTTTGTCATTCAGTTTGAAACACATTAAAGTGGATAGGGTAGACCCTATAAAGTAATCATATGATTGATCGATTTCGAACATTTCGAATTTTAACTCTAAACTTAATAAAAATGCGATTTATTTGATCGCAAACACAACATTTTGGTTTAGAATAGAATGTGGCCCATCGGTATCAGGGATGATACCGAAAACTTTTAATGTTTTAATGTGTTTTTATGTAAATACTCGAAAATTTACACCATGACATGGATAATTCGAGTGTTTTCATTGATTGCATAGGGTAGTCAATTTATAAATTTATACAAAAAAAATTGAAATTTGCAAGCCGCCAACTGAAAATGAAACCTTGCAACTCTATCGGCTTTGCGACTACATGCGAATTGCAAATCAAAAAGTAAACAAAAGAAAAGCGATCTTAAAATTAAATAAATAAATCTGTGGTAAAAAGGAAAAACTGCTTAAGGGGGTATTCTGGTTCGAGAAAAATTTTGTTTCGATTTTTTTTTTATTTGCTTTTTTTTACAGTTTGGATATTAGAGAATATCGCTTGAAAAGGATTTTTTGAAATTCGAAATACTTTAGAAGATACAGCCATTTTGGCCGACCAATGTCTTCGCGAAAATGAGATTTCCTTACTAAACGTACGTATGCGTGCACTTTAAACGCGTTTATTTCGAAACCACTTCTTTCGAAATGGCGGCCACGATGCCGCACGTAATTCTGAGCCGATTTTGAAGAAACTAGTTGCACTTGACGCAAATTGTTACCATTCTCGTCCGTACCATAATCATAATTTTAAAATTTTTTTTGCTATTTTTTTAAACAGAAAATGTAAAAAAAAAAATGACAAAAATCAAAATTTTTTTAAATGGCCGCCATTTTGTCAAAAAAAATTCCAAAATTTTTTTGAGATACGGACGAGAATTACATCTTTACTGATTATAATCTCATATTTACTTTTGATATCAGACAACCCGGAGACCCGGAATCGTTGGCGCCAGCACCATACTTTTTTTTTGACAACGTAACTTGAAGGCCGATAACTTATTTAACAGCCCTCGTAAAAAAACGACGAGTTTTTTATTAACTTTAATTAATTTACAACTGATTAAAAAAATCCAATCAAATATGTCTTTCCCTTTTCAAATACGATTTTTTTTAAATTGTCTTAAAGTCTGATTTTACCGTTTTGAAGGAGAGCACTTTCTAAGTTTAAAATAATTTGAAATTGTATGCAAAAATGAGATTAAGCAAAAAAATTGATTTGTCTATAACTTCTTGAAAAATAAAGAAAAATAGTTCACATTTTGCATGGAGGTACTTTTCATTATGAAGATCAGCGTAGTGTTCCTTTCTCAATTTTTGCTTAAGTCGAGTAATCCTTTTCACCACAGAAATAATGCCACTTTTTTATGGCATTATATTCAAATATCAAAGAGTCGGCCAAATGATTTATCTGGCTACGGAGTAACACAAAACCAAAACTTGGCTTAGGTAAAATTTGGAGACGGGGTGGGTGGGTGTCAGTCAATAGTCCGATGCAACTAAAGCTTAGACACAATAATGGGGTCTAATTTTAAGCTAAAGACAGTATATAACAAACATTTTCTATAAAAAAAATCAGAAAATGGGAGGTGAGTTTATATGGGAGCTATATGTTATGGGGGCCGATTCGTATTATATCGGTGGTGTGCACATATGATGATATTAGAAGTGATTTTACCAGATTTGAAGTGAATACATTCATAAATAATGCCTATTTTCATTCATCAGTATTCGAAAATGGGCGGTAAGTTTCTATGGTAGCTTCACTTAAAAATGGGCGTGGCACTTTCATTTTCGAATTTAACTTAGTTGTTGACGAGAAAATCTCAAGTTTCAAATTTTAGTTTGATATCTTTATATCTTGAACGAAAAAGATGCATACAAAAATACAGACAGATCAAGAATATATAGTCTTTATGGGGTCTACGAAGTCACCTTCACCTTCAAAGTATTGATGGCACTCATGTTAAAGTAATGAGACCCCATTTTCTGAGCATTTGTTTCTTAATAGAAAGGATGCAATGGCTGTAAGTGATGTATACGTGTAGTTAGCAATGTGAAACTGTTCTGCTTCGTTAATGTTTGTAATTATTTAGCTTCGACCGTGTTGTGAGTATTAAATGTTTTATTCGAAACTTAGTTCTTGCTGTAGATATGCGACTTTCAATGAGAATTCTTTTTGTGGACGCTACTAAGCCTGGGGAAACTTACAATTCTTGTGTTTGGAGTCCCATAGGACGTGGCTGCTTGGTGACTCGAGATACCCCCTAGATCCCTTTCTTTTAACGCCATATCGAAATCCAATGAAAGGCACCAACCGGCATGCATTTAATCTTCGGCTTGCTTTTGAGAGGAATGTAATAGAGAGAACGTTCGGTGTACTTAAAGCTTGGATCATTCTGCGTTGGTTGTGGATGCTTGTGGCAAATACCATTGAAATGCGTCCTAAATTATTAGCAAAATATGCCAATGTTACCACATTTCAAAACTGACTCAATGAAAATATTAACCTCAATATGGAATTGGTGAATGCTAATGACTTGGATAATGCTGTTGAGTTGCTAATAAGAAAAATTCATGAAGCTGCAAGTTAGCTACGCCTACATTTTCATCTATAAACAATTCTCCAGGACTTGGTAATTTTTCATTCAGTATTGAGATTCGGATGAATAGTTACAATCCTCTAGATAAAAGAGCTTTCAATAGAGCTGTCAAAGATTAAAAGTATATGTTGCAAGAATCTAGAAACAAAGCCATTGGCGACCGTCTTCAAAATCGATATCCAAGGTACAATGGTTATTTTAATCTTCGGAAAGCGACCAAAGGGGTTAATAAACCTGAAAGAGGCAGGTTCTATAAAGAAAACTAATAATACATGGTGCCAGACTGATAAAGTTCAGTCGGAAGTTTTTGCTGAACATCTCGAATCAACGCTTGATTGTGAATCCGAGCTATGTTTTCAGACGGTCAATTTCCAGAATATTCCCTTGCCAAATGAACCTTCCCTGCGGCTCGTAACTCCCCGTGAAGCGCAACAACAAATTAAAACTCTCAAGATTGCAAAATGTTTGGTTTTTTACGATGATTTACCATACAATTCTTTGAATTCATCATTTTTCTTCTCAATGTGCCGAAATTGTTATGATACCAAAGCCTAGTAAACCGGAAAATCTTGTTACATCCTACTATCCTACAAGTTTACTTTCAAGAGACTTTTACATAGTTCCAGATCATCAATTCGGTTTTAGAAATTTACATGGAACTCCAGAACAGTGTCATCGTATAATATCGAAAATCATCGATGCCCACGAAAATTTTTAATATTGTTTTGCTACTTTTCTTGATGTGAAATAAGCGATTGAT
>JAEIFJ010001195.1:0-118980 GCA_018903435.1 Leucophenga varia | reverse complement strand
CTACAAATAAATCGTAAATATGGCTGCATATGCACACAGTGTATAATTTATGAATGTAGTTCCTAGCTTTATGATAAAAGACTAAAAAACTGCGAAGCCCTATTGACTTATTGTTAAACTAAAAACTAAAATTACGATGCTGTAGTTGCTGCTTCTATTTATGTTTCAATCGTTTAGCACTTGGCGAGTAGGGCAATAGTATTTTAGCGTCTAGTCAATTTATTTGCAAATGCTTCGCCTGCTCCCATGGAAAACCATCTCGGCCAAAGTGACCATATGTGCTCGTACGTTGGTAGATAGGTTGGCGCAGATTAAGGTCCCTAATTATATAGAAAGAAAATATTAGGATTATTGTCAATTATGTTATCGTTACCGTTTACTTACTTTACTATTTTTCCGGGTCTTAGATCGAAGTTATTTTTAATTATTTCCAGTAATTCCTTTTGAGACTTGTGAGAAGTACCGTAGTCAAAGACAGTTATGGAAAGTGGTTCTGCCAAGCCAATAGCGTACGATACTTGCACTAGACAACGCTTACAGAGGCCGGCCTTAACTAGTGATTTTGCTACCCAGCGTGCTGCGTACGCTGCTGATCGGTCAACCTTTGTAAAATCCTTACCGGAGAACGCACCACCGCCATGAGCGCCCCAGCCACCATATGTATCGACAATAATTTTACGACCTGTAAGGCCAGCATCACCCATTGGGCCACCAATGACAAAAAGTCCGCAAGGATTTATATGCACGATTGTATTGGCATCAAAGTATTTGGCGGGAATGACAACTTTAACTACTTTTTCCATTACTTCCGAGCGAAGTGTCTCGAGGGTAATTTTATCTGAGTGTTGCATAGACACTACTATTGTGTGCACGCGTTTAGGAACAGCCGAGCCTTGGTTAAATAGATACTCGCATGTAACCTGTGTCTTTGAATCAGGACGAGCCCACCAGAACACATTTGAGCGACGTAATTCCGCAATTTTTTCGTTTAGTTTATGAGCCAATACAACCGTTAGAGGCATACACTCTTCTGTTTCATCAGTTGCATAGCCGAACATAATTCCCTGGAGTTGATAGATAAATACGTTAATTATTTTATTGTTTTACTTTTAACCTAACCACACAAAAATAAAAAATATTTTTTTTTTATTGTTAATCAAACAAGTTAATGAAAAATGCGTTAATTTTAATTTAAGAACATAAAGCAAGTGTCGGATTGAATCGATAGAAAAGAAATGTAGACAAGCAGACATGACTGTGAATTAAATAATGAGGTGACAAAACAGAATCCAAATATTTCCAATAATCATAAATAATGCTTGCTTACTATTAAATATGAAAGGTTAATCAGTTTTTATGAACGGCTCATTATCTTAATACGTTTATAGGCATATACATAGTTGCTTATTACAGATTGATTATTTAAAAATCTACTCATCTACTAACGCCCTTTCCAATAAATTAATGATATGTGTGAATATTAGTAATATTTATACCAAAATGTCTAAGAATGTTTTTTTAATTTTGAAAAGGGCACTAATTAACTCGGCCAGCCGAGTTTTGAAATGTACATGTTTCTTATTCACACCTGATCTCCGGCACCGATTTCTTCCTCAGCGCGATTAACATGCACACCGGCGGCAATTTCGGGCGATTGTTGATCCAATGCTAAGAGCACGTTGCAAGTTTTATAATCGAAACCTTGTATGTGTTTTTAAACAGTTTTCGAATTAAGTATTAGAGTTTCATATTTGGTTAATGTATCATGTTTTGTAGTATATGAAAAGAAAGAGATAAATAAATAGAGAGCGTAGCATAGTTGAAAATACATTGATTTAAAATGATTCAAAACCCCAATAGAATGTAAACATATCTTTTGACTTGTGTGTGTAAATCTGTAATATTATGTGAAACATCACTCGTTTTGTTTGAGCACTGTTATCTGAGAATGGATCCACATTAAAAATCTTTGAAGTTATGCCACATGCAAATTTTTTGATTTCCTATGATATAGAGTGAATGGGTTTGTTAAAATGAGATTTTTGTAGTTATATTTCTATAAAAGACTTATCCTAAATGAATTTCAGTTGTGCACATATTATTAATTCTATTGCAGAAACAAAATAAAAACCTATTTAAAATGATATTTATGTAGTTATATTTCTAGAAAACGCCTATCTAATATTTCAGTTTTAGAAAAATTAATAATTTTATCGCAGAAACAAAATAAAAACCAATTTTCCCTGCAGGGTATAATACATATTTTGACCATAACTTTTTAGATTTATAATATTGATGATTTATAATATTAATGATTTATAATATTTCACAAAAATTGGTGTATTTAACCCAATTCATGATTTATAATATCTTACAATTATAATGAATACCAAAGACAACAGGATGCTAACCATAATTAACTTGAAGTTCGGATATATTTCCATTACTTACTCTGCCTCAACAGAAGAATATTTATACCCATGAGATATTTTTCGATTGTTAAAGCTAATATTTGTGGTATTAAAATTAATTTTCCCAAATGGATTCATAAACTTTGAAGGGTACTTTAACGAAATGAGTTCAGGGTTGGCCATCAAGCGAATCAATAAATATGACAAACATACGGTCTTTAATAACATTTAACAAAATGTAAACGTAACAATTAAACGCACACACTCATCGAATACAATTAGTCGATGATTAAAGGGTACTGATATTCATTGTTATACCTGGTCACCAGCGCCGACATCCTCTTCTTCGCGATTCAAGTGTACACCGTTGGCAATATCAGGAGACTGTTGTTCAATGGCAACAAGTAGATTTAACGTCTTCCAATCGAAACCTTTTTGATTATGAGTTTATTTTGTATGGTAGTTTACATTTAATATTGGCTTAACAATTTTTTGTACTGAGTTCCGCCCGCAATATATTTTTTTTTTTTGTTTCATGCATTAACACTTACCTTTCGAGGAGTCGTCGTAACCAATATGTTCTACAGTCTCACGTACTACCTTCTGATAGTCAATAACGGCTTTTGATGTAATTTCGCCGCAAAGCAGAATCATGCCAGTCTTTGCCACAGTTTCTAATGAAATATAAAATTTAATTAGTTTCGACGCATGAAGGACAAAAATAATGCAAGGGCAGATGAAGTGGAAATTTTGAAAATTTGATTTATTCAAGTCCATTTACTTGCTGTTTTATTTCGAAAATGTAGTGAACAACTCAAATGAGTTTTGTCTTATCTTATCTGTGTACGCACGTTTAGTATAAATGTATATTTCTAAATTTGCGTAATGACGATGAAAATATTATAACTCTTTTTGAATTCTGATAAGAATACGCCACACTAAACTTGCATAACTTTATTTAAATTCAATATATTTACCACATGCTACTTTAGCGTTAGGATCTTGTTTAAGATGAGCATCTAAGATAGCGTCACTGATTTGATCGCACATTTTATCTGAAAAAGAATAGACAAAACGAGTTTAAGATTAGTATTCCTTATTACACATGCAGAAATAAAAGTATTTGTATTGTGTGTATGTTCATATATTTTTGTTTATATCTAGTTTATTACAAACAAATCTTTTTTGTGGACTAAACTCGTTGCGAACAATCGCGGCAAACGCGGTCTCGGCAACTTCTCCATGACATTCAATCTACACCCGGGACAAACTTTTTGCGATCAATGCATTTTATTTTTACATATCATGTTGAAACCCAGCGTAATCCAATGCTTCTTAATATTTGACAATTAAACATACAATTGCAATTTCTTGTAATTAGAAGACCATTTGCTAAACCTAGAAAAGGCGCTATTGAACTGAACATACATAAATACAGATGTACAAAAGTATGTATGTTATACATATAAACATGTATGTACTATTACAATACTACCAACAATTATAATCAACAAATCAGCAATTAAAAGTGTTGAATCATTTTAATGGCGTGTCATTTTCAATTTTTTTTCTATGATGTACATAGTCAATATTCTTCCCCTGGTATTTAGGGTCTTTTTGATGCTGATAACCTTTTGATGTGCGATTGTTTTACGTTTTTATAAGAATAAAAAATTGCTTAATCATGTCCGGTATATACAAATACAATAAAAGAACAGCGCTTAATAATACCTATATGTCACCATGTACATATGTATGTATGTACGTTTTAAATGTATAATAGGTTATGTAACACTATTGCTAGCTTGTCCTTCAATTTAAATGTAATAATAATAAGGTGACATCCTGAATAATCTCATAACTAGCTAACAACGCATAGATAATATTATGAATGAGCTGCCCCATCAAATTCACAATTCATTTTTATCAGTGGCGTACATCCATAGATACATATGTATATGATTCATATACTAAGTATGGATAGGGAAAGCGGAATACCTTCATATTAAGGCACAAATTTGTGTTATATACATTCATTACAATATGTATAACTGTGTATAACTATGTATAACTGTGAGTGTACAAAATAAATAAGCATTTAGATATATTAGCACATATAGGTATATAGTAACATACGCGGAAAAAAGAATCGCGTACTGAAGATTGTAATACTACTACCTACATACATGTATGTATATCTGCGAAATCTAAAAGTCGATGTCGACATTCCCCTATCAATATTAATAATTTTAAGAAATTTTCACATACATAAGTGTATTTTAGCCTCTGCAATTGTATGCTGCGTGCCTTTTCCATTTTGTCCCCTCAAAAAATTGCATCTCCGTTAAGTGCATGTTTACAAATGGATGTACTCTCTTTACATACGTACATGTACGAAACTTTAAATTTGTGCGAAAGATTAAATGCGAATACCAAATATTTTATTCAAGGCAAAACACGTGGAGGCATATTGTGCAAAAGATAAGCTTTAAAGAGAGAAATACAAAACATGATTTTCTCTTTGTTTTTGTTTGACTGGTTCTGAAAATGTATTCGTATACAAACATACATATGTATTTCATTTGTTGTGATCGTCAATCCGAATAACTTAAGAGAACCGGTAAGAGCGCCAATTAACAAAAGCACATGGTGCGCATGACACAGTGTGTGACAAGCTAACCAGAAACATTCATACAAACATATGTATATACCTTTGCATACCGTACGTACAAATATACATATGTTTGTATTTATGCATGTAAATATAACACGTTGCCGGGCCAGCTTCTATACAAACACAATTAGCACCGAGTGACCAGATGCGAGTTTAAGGGATAACAGCTGATATTACTTTTTGTACACCGTAATTAAATGATAAATATGTTTTATTATGAAGGCCTAACATTTTTATGGAATTTAACGAATCAGGTAAAATAAAGACAATGCCATCTCAGACTTTTATTTGGTTAGCCACCAATCCATCAATTGGTATGTATTTGTAACTCAAAACTGGTCACACTCAAAACTGCTCTTGGTAAACCGCTGAGTAAACAAGCATGGTTTTGATTGAATTGGCAACTGAAAGACTCCATACAGAAATCTTTAACATAATAGGTACATACATACGTATGTTGTTGAAAATCGACATGTAAAAAATATACCTACATGACTGGAGTCATTTAAATAAAATAAGATTATATTCTAAATATCAACTAAAAACTATGCAGACGCAGAAACATACAAACGTTACTTTGTATGTACATATGTATGTACCTATTGTACATATGACTGCTCGCACTCGTATGATGCAATAAGGAGGTCGATGTCGGCTTTTGAGAATTCATTGCAGCTAAATTAAGCATCATCTGTATCTATGTATGTATTTATGTAGGCTCTTATGCATTTGACATCTGCTCTTACCTGGGTGTCCTTCTCCAACAGATTCGGAAGTGAATAGAAAAGTTTGTCCATCTTCCATGTCATAAGAATTTCCATTTCCATTGCTACCATTGAAGCCGTTGGCGTGTCCATTGGTTTTGTTGGGCATTTTGATTATTTTTTGGGTTGTGACTTTATTTAATTAGATAATTCTGTAAAAACAAAACCAAACTGTTTTATGCATCTTATAAGACAGAGAATTGATTTTCCCCAAAACTTAAACAATCAGCTAAACATAAAATACTTATTTTAACAACGTTGCCGCGTGTGTGCGCTTGCCATTTTTAAGCGTCTTTGTACATACATACATATATACAACGTATATACTTATGTTAAATACATTTTTTTGCAATTATAATTTTTTATATAACCTGAAAAGTACTTTACTTTTATTGCGTTACAGCTCACTTAAAAAACAGCATACATACAAATACGCGAACCCACTAATATGCATTTATATATGTATATGATGTATTTATGCAAACATATATAAATTCTATACATACATATATATATATAATAATATGTTTATGCATACGATTGCATCTACATATGTATGATCAATCACAAACCAAATTATTACGCACTATAAGAATAAAAAACCTGTGAATTGCTGCCTAAATGAGACTCAGTTTTAGTAGTAGACCGGCGCTACACACTAATTGTACTTTTTTGTAATATTTAGCCGACGAGAACTTAATTAGCGTATTAAAAACGCACGTCCTACCTTCGTCGCGGTACTTGTAAAAAGAGCGCACGGTTCCCGAAAGCAACACAATTTATAGCCGCGAAGCAGTAGCAGATAGCAACGACAGCAAAGAGCGGAGGTTCTCTCTTAGGCGTGTAGAGGATTATGTTTGTATGCACGAGTATGGCGGTTGTTTTGGCACATATACGTACATACATATAGGTTGGCACTCTTATTTTAGGCTACTGCTGAACAACTAACTCAGTGAAGTTAACTCAGCATCTCCACGTTTTATAATACTGTTTGTGAAAACAGCTGTTGCCGTGGGTGGAGTAGGGCTGCCAACCATTTAAAACTGTATAAAAATCTAATGCTAGTATTTTAAAAAGACTAATGCATGTGAGTTTTTTAACTGGCTTACGCTTCCCTTTGTTCTCTATAATTGCAAAAGCACTGTTCTACTGTATCTGCCTTTCAAAAACAATGTTATTATATTAATAAGATTTTGCCCATAGTCCGGAAAGATGATTTTGCAAAATAAAATGCAAATCACTTTGGAATACGGTAATAATTATAGTTAAATGGATTAGTTGAAATTAATAACAGTGGTCAGTGTAATATAACCAACGGGATCATTTTATAATTTATAAGCTTCAATGATTTGATATTATGGTAGCAGTTAGGAAGCAACAGTTTTGGCATAAATTTTAAATAACAAAACCCGAAAAAAGACAGCTCATTTCATGCTAATCAGAACAAGGTCGCCCAAGATCAAGGCATTCAATAATCTGTTTTCTGCATAACAAATACACAAAAACTTTTGAAAAATGCTAAAATAACAAGCTTCATTATCTTTCAAATATTGACCCCCAACGACGCTTTTTCAATTGCGTAAAAATAATTACGTATTTATTTATTTTAACCAATATACATATAGCTTTTATATTTAAATGGAGCGTATCAAAAAATATTATTTTTTCCAGTGGTCAAACTAATTTCCACCCAAGGTTTTCAAGTCCACTGCCCGCTATCTGTGCACGCGTTATCAACTGTTGACCCCTGTTTCTAAGTGACTTGTCAGAAAACTGAAGTGAAAAATTTCAAAAAAACGAAACGAAATAAGTTTTTAATTCGAATTAAACAGAAATTAAAAACGCCATTTATCTACAATATATTTACATACTTATATCGATTATACCTTACTTCAAATATCAAAAATGTATATCGAGTATACCTTAATGCAGTTGTACATGAACAGTGTGGTAAAACGCCACCATAGAGTCTTCGTTACTAACAGCTGCTAATGACGTGTATGTGTTTCATTGAAAGAAAAATATAGAAGAGCACAGATTTGCATTGTTTATTAATATGAAAAAAGAACCGACGATTAGATGGATAGCAGTGGTTGCAATTGTTATTTTGTGTGCATTAAAAACAGCGGGACATGATATAAATGCAAGGGACGTTATTTCACCACTAGCTAACGTGTTGACACCCGGGAATAAGACCGCAGCGGAGTCTTCTTCGATCAAAAATGTTTTGAATGCCACATCAAATACCAGTGACCTAAGCGCCAATGGAACTCAAATTCTGTCATCTTCATCTTCTGTGCCACCCAATGTCAACGATACAAAAAATGCGAGCGCCACAGTCACTGAGCCATCGCTCATCGATCCGCATGCAGTTGAACAGGAGCACAACTCTTCACTTTCTCTATTTTTTGTTATTTGTGTGATTATGCTTGGCATATTGCTGATACATTCGATGCTTCAAACTGGATTTCAATACTTGCCTGAGTCTATTGTAGTTGTGTTTTTAGGGGCATTTATTGGACTTTCCCTTAATGTTATGTCAGGTGAAAATGGCAGCTGGAAGAGAGAGGAAGTGTTCTCCCCAATGGGCTTCTTTCTCGTGTTATTGCCTCCAATTATATTTGAGTCCGGATACAATCTGCACAAGGGAAACTTCTTTCAGAATATTGGTTCCATATTGGTCTTTGCAATATTTGGAACAACTATATCTGCATTGGTAATCGGTGCGGGTATCTACCTATTGGGAATGGCTGAAGTTGCGTATCGGTGAGTACAGTTTACTTTGATGGGTGTGTTATTTTCATCTTTAAAAATAACTACATTTTCAATTTTTTCAAGACTAAACTTCTCGGAGTCATTCGCATTTGGATCATTAATTTCGGCTGTTGATCCCGTTGCTACCGTTGCTATATTTCACGCACTTGACGTTGATCCAATTTTAAATATGTTAGTATTTGGAGAAAGCATACTTAACGATGCAATATCGATTGTTTTAACTGCATCAATCACTATTAACGCCAACGCGGATGCCAGTACAGGCGAAGCTATGATGAGCGCTTTAAGAACATTTTGTGAAATGTTCTTTGCATCTGCTGGCATAGGAGTAATATTTGCCCTGATATCAGCACTATTGCTTAAGCATATAGACCTTCGGAAACACCCATCATTGGAGTTCGCTATAATGCTGATGTTTACCTATGCCCCCTACGTACTGGCAGAGGGCATTCACTTAAGTGGAATCATGGCTATTTTGTTTTGTGGAATTGTTATGTCCCATTACACGCATTTCAACTTGTCAACTGTGACTCAGATTACCATGCAGCAGACTATGCGAACATTGGCTTTTATAGCAGAAACTTGTGTGTTTGCTTATCTGGGACTGGCAATTTTTTCATTTAAACACCAAGTTGAACTGTCTTTCGTTATATGGTCTGTAGTGCTGTGCCTCATTGGACGCGCCTGTAATATTTTTCCTCTAGCTTACTTGGTTAACAAATTTCGTGAACATAAAATTAACAGCAAAATGCAGTTTATCATGTGGTTCTCGGGACTTCGAGGGGCTATTTCGTATGCTCTATCTCTACATTTGCACCTTGATAGTCAAGAGAAGCGACACGTCATCATAACAACCACACTGATAATAGTGCTTTTTACTACGCTTGTTTTGGGTGGATCAACTATGCCTCTTCTAAAGTACTTAAAACCGGGAAAGAAACGCCGAGTACGTGGATCTATTCGTCCCTCTAACGGAACATCATACACCGCTACACGAAAACGCACTAAATCTATCTCCTTATCAAAAACAAGAGAATGGGGGTCAAGCTATAGATTCGGAGCACTTATCTGAACTTACAGAGGAGGAAGATGTTTCATTTTCCCAGGCTCAGGATCGTTTCGGACGTCTGGATAGAAAGTACTTTATACCTTTTTTTACCCGCCGATTTAATAGCCAGGAGCTTAATGAGTGCAAAACCCAAATGGCTGACTTAACTAATAAATGGTATCAGGCCATTCGGATTAGCCCATTAGATTCAGATGAATCAGATGATGAAATTGGTTTAGCGGCCAGCACAAGTCAAAGTAGTTTGACACGATCTTAAGTTAAGAAGCGAATTGCCATAGTTAGAATCTGAACGGCTAAGGAGCTGGATTGGGAAGTAGGCAATCGTAAAAGTAATTTTTACAATCACTCCACACCCCAAGTAGTTAACAGAATTTATGAAAATATTAATAATTCTTTGATTGGTGGGGGTGCAATTATACGAAATAAGAAAACTTCGTTTCCTTTGTTCCTAATTTCTTATACTTGTGTTAATGTTTTTGAGGCTTCAAGCAGTATTTACTAAATTACTCAAAAAATTATTTATTCTTAAGTTATTTATCAAGTCAAAGCACAAATGTGTTGAATGATAAGCTTTATAAAAGACGGATAGTACCTATTATAAAATTATATACTTAGACATAATACTTGTTATTGTATATTTATGATTTGTAAACATTTTTTTGTAAACCAAATATATTTGTATTCCGTACGAAATAAATTGTGATATATATATATAATCAAAGTCAGTAAAATAAAGATTCTATTGACCTATTTAACGTTACATTCATTGATTTTCATTGACATATGTGTGTAAATATTCATTTTCACATTCATGTATATACAAATGTCAACAAATACAATATAATTACTTGTTTCGGATATTTTTATGTGCAATACACTGTAGTATTTAATACTGCGTAACAAATTTAAATGGGTATTCGAAAACAAAATTTACCAACTTCAACACCCAGATCGATAATATTATATTAAAAAAATCTAAATTTTATAGAAATATGGTCTTGGGATATCTGTAAATACCCCTTAACTATTATTTTACCGCGCGTAACAACCTTAATTTAAAACTTTGCCTAACAAATTTAAATTGGTTTTTTGATAACAGATAATACCATCAACACCGGCATTGCATAATATAATATTGAAACGACATTAAAAATTATAATTATGAAATGTTTTAAATATTTTATTTTATAACACACACACATATACATATATTAATTGTTGTTACTCTTGTCTTAGAACCATAAGAACAAAATACACTCGTTGCAAATATAGTCATATTCATTACACATAATCATTTCTTGTGCAGCATTACAAATCCATAAAATAAGCTTAATATATCAAACTGATTAATTTACTCGACCAACAGCCTTATGGGCACATTGTATAAGGTCTTATCAAATTTAATTTTTCAGAAAATTCGTTTTTGTCACGGGGTAAAAGGGGTCATTTATATATATTGATAAAATTTTTGATTATCCAATATGTACATATCCAATATCCATGGAGCCAATTTTATATAATTATTTGAATGCAACCTTAACGTTCAAAAAAGCATAAAATTAAGTGAATTACTTACTAAAAAGCTTAGCTTGCATATCTGTTATTGGAACTACTAAATAATATTATACTCATAGAAGATGTATCAAATATAGAAAAAAAGAAATAGGATACAAAAAGGAGAATACTAGGCTTTAAACACCATTACCAAGGATCTAAGTTTACTTTAACTACTAAAACAATAGGTTTTTGAAAACTGGTTAGTGACACAAAATAGAGTTTTGAAAATACGGAAAACATTCTAAGCTCAAAGTTGCTTCATGTGCCACATTTTTTGTAGTTATTTGTAAATCTACAGGTAAATATGTAAATTAATACTAATATTGCATTTTGAAACTACTTAAATTCCATATAAGTAACAAACTATAGGAATATACAATATCATTAGGGAATAAATAATTTTAAGTAACATGCTCCAAAGATAAATTTTACCCTTAGTCAATTTATTTTAAGTATATAAAAAGATGAACATTTTAAAACGAGTGAATCTGTACTTTGACCTACAGTCTACTACAACAGAGTTACTTCCATCATAGAGTACTTTAGTGTAATTATAGAAATGTATCTACATATCGGAACACACAGTATGGACAGAGAATCGAATTTCCTATCTTGATTTATAAAGTAAATTTAGGTTTTACGTCTGTGGTTCTTCAACTTCATTGTCAATGCGGGATGAGCGTATTCCAGACTTTCCTGTCCATGGGTAAATGTCAGGGCAGGGCTGACATGTTTTCATGTATCTTACGCCGGATTTGTGCCAAAGATTACAAACTTTTGGATTATTGCAGCGCTTTGGTCGATCCTAAAAGTTAAATGATTTATAAGAAAATTATATAAATATATCTGGATATGTAAATATATTACCCACCGAATAATCACACTGAAATGGCTGGAAAGAATTGATGCGAGACGTAGGAGTGGGATCGCGTACCCATTGTAGCGCTTGCCAGTTTGTTATGATCCAAACATCTTGCATCGCGTTTATGGCATCAAGAAACTTAATGAAACCTTCCTTGTGATGTGGTTGAGTAAACCAAGCGGCGTGATAAAACAATCCAAACGGAGCTCTGAAGAAAACAAGGCAATAGTAAGAATCAAGAAAAATAGTTTGTTTGTGTGTAGTGTATTTAATATTTTTACCTATTCGTGGTATAATGTCGTTCGAAGTTCTTCATAATCATTTTTGTTACGCCATCTGCATCACTGGGATTTGAACAAGCATCACCCATTGAGCAACGCCCGCCGTTTAGATCTTGCCACATAACCATCGGAACTTGCCACACCCCTGGATAACTTCTAGTTGGACACGGTGGTATCATACAATCGTGAAAGATCTTGTAGTCCAAAGTATAAGGCCACGAAGGCGGGCGGTTCTCATAGACTGGCATAGATGAGTCATAAGTAAAATTTGAGTCATACAGCATTTTATACATTTTATTTCCCCCCAACTGATAGAAAAGGTGCACGCATTCCACGGACATCAGAAAGCTTAACACCGCCATAAGCCGCAAGTATTTCTCGTTGTCCTGCGATTTCCCGGGTCCATTTCTTCTGTGAAAACTGTTCACCAAAGCTGTGACTGTTTTATAAAGAATAGTATGTATAAAAATCGTATAAAAATCAACACATTAGTTTGAAGGGCAGGCATGAAAGCGTGAAATTAAGAAAATTGCATGTAGATATGTTTCAATATTTGATTTTTGTTTCTTATATGGTTTTGGTGCTTGGTGTCGTGGGTGCTCTTTTTTTACAGATTATATGAATAACTTACGAAACTGTGTGGGATGCCATTTCATGTCCATCGGCGTAAAGATTTTGTACTTGACTGTAGTCAGTCCACTCGTGAGATACGTAAAAGGTTGCTGTTATGGGGCAACCATTTGGATTGACGCGACCCTTCTCGAATAGATCCGTATATAGTTGTTTATTTAAGTCATTGACAGAATCATCGAATGTCAAAAGTACAATTTGAGGAATGCTTTCAACCGGTAGTTCGCCTAGCGACCATGTCGAAATATTAATGAAGTGATATATGGTATATAATGGAATGTAAGGATAAGTCGGATATGGAGGAAAAATAGTTTAAGCCCTTATTTAGAAGCACTTAGAGTAATGTCCATGTATATGACTTCAGCATTTATTTCAACTTTCTGATCAAATGATCAGAAGAAAACTTGACTCAACTTACGAAACCGTGTGTGATGCCATTTCATGTCCAACCGAATATAGATCCTGTACCATACCATAATCGGTCCATTCATGTGATATATAAAAAGTAGCACGCCATGGACATCCATTAGGATTTTTATGCGAAACGTTATTGAACAACTCTTCGTAAAGCTCAATGTTAATTGGATTGATGGCATCGTCAAACGTAATCAAAATAATTTGTGGTGTTTCCGATATATTTAAGTTACCTACGTTTTTTTTAATTGGATGGCAAATTATTATAAGAAATAGGGGCGGGGTGGGGTTCAATTTTAAAACAAACTCTGGTAGATCTAGCTATTGTAGTCCCTGAGATCTAGACAAACAGACGGACAACTCTATATCGACTCGGCTGTTGATGCTGATTAACACACTGATACATACATTTTCAGTTGGTACAAAGTTATAACACCTTTCTACCCTATTGGTAGGGACTATGAATCTATTCTTCTGGCTCACATAGAAGTAATCACTTATAAAATAAAAATAATAATTGAAAACAATCCTTATATACTTAATATTTATAAGTCCCTGTATTTTACTCACCTGGGATATCCTTTCCCCCGCAATAACAATCTGGGGGAGTAGACACACATCCTTGCGGCACTTGGCTGCTGTCTTATCTGGCGTAGGTTGCGGATATAATGGTTCAGGTCGAGATGGTGGGAATTTATAAATATCCACGAACTCTTGAGCTTTGAAACAATGGTCCCTGAGGGGTTAAGCGTTGGTCGTGAACGGCTGTTGAGTATTTTTCTTCTCCACGTTTTCCTCTTTCTTTTTTTATTTTTCTCCTCCTCCCATTTTCCCCTTCCTCTTTTTCGGTTTTCTCCTTTTTTTTCCCTTTTTCTCCCTTTTTTCGTTTACTTTCGTCTCTTACCTTCCGGTTTTCTCCCTTCCCTTTTCTACGCCCATCTTATTCTTCTCCACGTTTTCCTCTTTCTTTTCCATATTATTGATTTCTCCTCCTCTTTTTTCTCCCTTCCCTTTTCTACCCCATCTTATTCTTCTCCACGTTTTCCTCTTTCTTTTCCATATTATTGATTTCTCCCCCTCCCCATTTTTCCCCTTTCTTTTTCGTTTTCTCCTTTTTTCTTCTTTTTTTCTCCCTTTTTTTCGTTTACTTTCGTCTCTTACCTTCGGTTTTTCTCCCTTCCCTTTTCTACGCCCATCTTATTCTTCTCCACGTTTTCCTCTTTCTTTTCCATATTATTGATTTCTCCTCCTCCCATTTTTCCCCTTTCTTTTTCGGTTTTCTCCTTTTTTCTTCTTTTTTTTCTCCCTTTTTTTCGTTTACTTTCGTCTCTTACCTTCGGTTTTTCTCCCTTCCCTTTTCTACGCCCATCTTATTCTTCTCCACGTTTTCCTCTTTCTTTTCCATATTATTGATTTCTCCTCCTCCCATTTTTCCCCTTTCTTTTTCGGTTTTCTCCTTTTTTTTCATCTTTTTTTCTCCTTTTTTTTCGTTTACTTTCGTCTCTTACCTTCGGTTTTTCTCCCTTCCCTTTTCTACGCCCATCTTATTCTTCTCCACGTTTTCCTCTTTCTTTTCCATATTATTGATTTCTCCTCCTCCCATTTTTCCCCTTTCTTTTTCGGTTTTCTCCTTTTTTTTCTTCTTTTTTCTCCTCTTTTTTCGTTTACTTTCGTCTCTTACCTTCGGTTTTTCTCCCTTCCCTTTTCTACGCCCATCTTATTCTTCTCCACGTTTTCCTCTTTCTTTTCCATATTATTGATTTCTCCTCCTCCCATTTTCCCCTTTCTTTTTCGGGTTTTCTCCTTTTTTTTTCCTTCTTTTTTTTTCTCCTTTTTTTCGTTTACTTTCGTCTCTTACCTTCGGTTTTTCTCCCTTCCCTTTTCTACGCCCATCTTATTCTTCTCCACGTTTTCCTCTTTCTTTTCCATATTATTGATTTCTCCTCCTCCCATTTTTCCCCTTTCTTTTTCGGTTTTCTCCTTTTTTTTCTTCTTTTTTTCTCCCTTTTTTTTTTTCGTTTACTTTCGTCTCTTACCTTCGGTTTTTCTCCCTTCCCTTTTCTACGCCCATCTTATTCTTCTCCACGTTTTCCTCTTTCTTTTCCATATTATTGATTTCTCCTCCTCCCATTTTTCCCCTTTCTTTTTCGGTTTTTCTCCTTTTTTTCCTTTTTTTTTCTCCCTTTTTTCGTTTACTTTCGTCTCTTACCTTCGGTTTTTCTCCCTTCCCTTTTCTACGCCCCATCTTATTCTTCTCCACGTTTTCCTCTTTCTTTTCCATATTATTGATTTCTCCTCCTCCCATTTTTCCCCTTTTTTTTCGTTTCTCCTTTTTTCTTCTTTTTCCATTTTATTTTTTTTTTCATTTTTTTTTTTTTTCCTCTTTTTTCGTTTACTTTCGTCTCTTACCTTCGGTTTTTCTCCCTTCCCTTTTCTACGCCCATCTTATTCTTCTCCACGTTTTCCTCTTTCTTTTCCATATTATTGATTTCTCCTCCTCCCATTTTTCCCCTTTCTTTTTCGGTTTTCTCCTTTTTTTTTCTTTTTTTTTTTCCTTTTTTTTCGTTTACTTTCGTCTCTTACCTTCGGTTTTTCTCCCTTCCCTTTTCTACGCCCATCTTATTCTTCTCCACGTTTTCCTCTTTCTTTTCCATATTATTGATTTCTCCTCCTCCCATTTTTCCCCTTTCTTTTCGGTTTTCTCCTTTTTTTCTTCTTTTTTTCTCCCTTTTTTTCGTTTACTTTCGTCTCTTACCTTCGGTTTTTCTCCCTTCCCTTTTCTACGCCCATCTTATTCTTCTCCACGTTTTCCTCTTTCTTTTCCATATTATTGATTTCTCCTCCTCCCATTTTTCCCCTTTCTTTTTCGGTTTTCTCCTTTTTTTCTTCTTTTTTTTTCCTCCCTTTTTTCGTTTACTTTCGTCTCTTACCTTCGGTTTTTCTCCCTTCCCTTTTCTACGCCCATCTTATTCTTCTCCACGTTTTCCTCTTTCTTTTCCATATTATTGATTTCTCCTCCTCCCATTTTTCCCCTTTCTTTTTCGGTTTTCTCCTTTTTTTCATCTTTTTTTTCTCCCTTTTTTCGTTTACTTTCGTCTCTTACCTTCGGTTTTTCTCCCTTCCCTTTTCTACGCCCATCTTATTCTTCTCCACGTTTTCCTCTTTCTTTTCCATATTATTGATTTCTCCTCCTCCCATTTTTCCCCTTTCTTTTTCGGTTTTCTCCTTTTTTTTTCTTTTTTTTCTCCTTTTTTTCGTTTACTTTCGTCTCTTACCTTCGGTTTTTCTCCCTTCCCTTTTCTACGCCCATCTTATTCTTCTCCACGTTTTCCTCTTTCTTTTCCATATTATTGATTTCTCCTCCTCCCATTTTTCCCCTTTCTTTTTCGGTTTTTCTCCTTTTTTTCATCTTTTTTTCTTCCCTTTTTTTTCGTTCATTACTTTCGTCTCTTACCTTCGGTTTTTCTCCCTTCCCTTTTCTTCTACCCCATCTTATTCTTCTCCACGTTTTCCTCTTTCTTTTCCATATTATTGATTTCTCCTCCTCCCATTTTTTTCCCCTTTTTTCTCTTTTTCTTCTCCTTTTTTCGTTTACTTTCGTCTCTTACCTTCGGTTTTCTCCCTTCCCTTTTTTACGCCCATCTTATTCTTCTCCACGTTTTCCTCTTTCTTTTCCATATTATTGATTTCTCCTCCTCCCATTTTTCCCCTTTCTTTTTCGGTTTTCTCCTTTTTTTTCTTTTTTCTCCTTTTTTTCGTTTACTTTCGTCTCTTACCTTCGGTTTTTCTCCCTTCCCTTTTCTACGCCCATCTTATTCTTCTCCACGTTTTCCTCTTTCTTTTCCATATTATTGATTTCTCCTCCTCCCATTTTTCCCCTTTCTTTTCGGTTTTCTCCCCTTTTTTCTTCTTTTTTTTCTCCCTTTTTTCGTTTACTTTCGTCTCTTACCTTCGGTTTTTCTCCCTTCCCTTTTCTACGCCCATCTTATTCTTCTCCACGTTTTCCTCTTTCTTTTCCATATTATTGATTTCTCCTCCTCCCATTTTTCCCCTTTCTTTTTCGGTTTTCTCCTTTTTTTCATCTTTTTTTCTCCCTTTTTTTTTGTTTTTTCGTCTCTTACCTTCGGTTTTTCTCCCTTCCCTTTTCTACGCCCATCTTATTCTTCTCCACGTTTTCCTCTTTCTTTTCCATATTATTGATTTCTCCTCCTCCCATTTTCCCCTTTCTTTTTCGGTTTTCTCCTTTTTTTCTTCTTTTTTTCTCCCTTTTTTTTCGTTTACTTTCGTCTCTTACCTTCGGTTTTTCTCCCTTCCCTTTTCTACGCCCATCTTATTCTTCTCCACGTTTTCCTCTTTCTTTTCCATATTATTGATTTCTCCTCCTCCCATTTTTCCCCTTTCTTTTTCGGTTTTCTCCTTTTTTTCATCTTTTTTTCTCCCTTTTTTTCGTTTACTTTCGTCTCTTACCTTCGGTTTTTCTCCCTTCCCTTTTCTACGCCCATCTTATTCTTCTCCACGTTTTCCTCTTTCTTTTCCATATTATTGATTTCTCCTCCTCCCATTTTTCCCCTTTCTTTTCGGTTTTCTCCTTTTTTCATCTTCTTTTTTCTCTCTTTTTTCGTTTACTTTCGTCTCTTACCTTCGGTTTTTCTCCCTTCCCTTTTCTACGCCCATCTTATTCTTCTCCACGTTTTCCTCTTTCTTTTCCATATTATTCTCCTCCTCCCATTTTCCCCTTTCTTTTTCTCCTCTCCCTTTTTTTCGTTTACTTTCGTTTTTTCCCCCCCCTTTTTCCCCATCTTATTCTTCTCCACGTCTTCCTCTTCATATTATTGATTTCTCCTCCTCCCATTTTTCCCCTTTCTTTTTCGGTTTTCTCCTTTTTTTCATCTTTTTTTCTCCTTTTTTTTCGTTTACTTTCGTCTCTTACCTTCGGTTTTTCTCCCTTCCCTTTTCTACGCCCATCTTATTCTTCTCCACGTTTTCCTCTTTCTTTTCCATATTATTGATTTCTCCTCCTCCCATTTTCCCCCTTTCTTTTTCGGTTTTCTCCTTTTTTTTTTTTTTTTTTTCTCCCTTTTTTTCGTTTACTTTCGTCTCTTACCTTCGGTTTTTCTCCCTTCCCTTTTCTACGCCCATCTTATTCTTCTCCACGTTTTCCTCTTTCTTTTCCATATTATTGATTTCTCCTCCTCCCATTTTTCCCCTTTCTTTTCGGTCGGTTTCTCCTTTTTTCATCTTTTTTTCTCCTTTTTTTCGTTTACTTTCGTCTCTTACCTTCGGTTTTCCCTTCCTTTTCTCGCCCATCTTATTCTTCTCCATCTTTCTCTTTCTTTTCCACTTCTTTCTTTTCCATATTATTGATTTCTCCTCCCTCCCATTTTCCCCTTTTTCCCTTTTTTTTTTCGTTTTTTTCTTTTTCTCCCCTTTTTTTCTTCTCACGTTTTCCTCTCTCTTTTCCTTTTATTTTTCTCCCTTCCCTTTTCTACGCCCATCTTATTCTTCTCCACGTTTTCCTCTTTCTTTTCCATATTATTGATTTCTCCTCCTCCCATTTTTCCCCTTTCTTTTTCGGTTTTCTCCTTTTTTCTTCTTTTTTTTCTCCCCCTTTTTTTCGTTTACTTTCGTCTCTTACCTTCGGTTTTTTCTCCCTTCCCTTTTCTACGCCCATCTTATTCTTCTCCACGTTTTCCTCTTTCTTTTCCATATTATTGATTTCTCCTCCTCCCATTTTTCCCCTTTCTTTTTCGGTTTTCTCCTTTTTCATCTTTTTTTTCTCCCTTTTTTTTTCGTTTACTTTCGTCTCTTACCTTCGGTTTTTCTCCCTTCCCTTTTCTACGCCCATCTTATTCTTCTCCACGTTTTCCTCTTTCTTTTCCATATTATTGATTTCTCCTCCTCCCATTTTTCCCCTTTCTTTTTCGGTTTTCTCCTTTTTTTCTTCTTTTTTTCTCCCTTTTTTCGTTTACTTTCGTCTCTTACCTTCGGTTTTTCTCCCTTCCCTTTTCTACGCCCATCTTATTCTTCTCCACGTTTTCCTCTTTCTTTTCCATATTATTGATTTCTCCTCCTCCCATTTTTCCCCTTTCTTTCTCCGTTTTTCTTCTTTTTTCTTCCTTTTTCTCTCCTTTTTTCGTCTTATTCTTCTCCACGTTTTCCTCTTTCTTTTCCATATTATTGATTTCTCCTCCCATTTTTTCCCCTTTTTTTCGGTTTTTTCTCCTTTTTTCTTCTTTTTTTTTTTTTCGCCCATCATTTTTTCTTTTCTTTTCCTCCTCGTCGTTTTCTTTCTTTTCCATTTTTTTCTCTTCTCCTCCTCCCATTTTTCCCTATTTCTTTTCCTCCCATTTTCTTCTTTTTTTTTCTTTTTTCGTTTACTTTCGTCTCTTACCTTCGGTTCCCCTTCTCCTTTTCTTTTCGCACCATCTTATTCTTCTCCACGTTTTCCTCTTTCTTTTCCATATTATTGATTTCTCCTCCTCCCATTTTCCCCTTTCTTTTCGGTTTTCTCCTTTTTTCATCTTTTTTCTTTCCTTTTTTCGTTTACCTTTCGTCTCTTACCTTCGGTTTTTCTCCCTTCCCTTTTCTACGCCCATCTTATTCTTCTCCACGTTTTCCTCTTTCTTTTCCATATTATTGATTTCTCCTCCTCCCATTTTTTCCCCTTTCTTTTTCGGTTTTCTCCTTTTTTATCTTTTTTTCCCCTTTTTTCGTTTACTTTCGTCTCTTACCTTCGGTTTTTCTCCCTTCCCTTTTCTACGCCCATCTTATTCTTCTCCACGTTTTCCTCTTTCTTTTCCATATTATTGATTTCTCCTCCTCCCATTTTCCCCTTTCTTTTTCGGTTTTCTCCTTTTTTCTTCTTTTTTTCTCCCTTTTTTCGTTTACTTTCGTCTCTTACCTTCGGTTTTTCTCCCTTCCCTTTTCTACGCCCATCTTATTCTTCTCCACGTTTTCCTCTTTCTTTTCCATATTATTGATTTCTCCTCCTCCCATTTTTCCCCTTTCTTTTTTTCGGTTTTTTCCTTCTTTTTTTTCTTTTTTTTTTCTCTCCTTTTTTCGTTTACTTTCGTCTCTTACCTTCGGTTTTTCTCCCTTCCCTTTTCTACGCCCATCTTATTCTTCTCCACGTTTTCCTCTTTCTTTTCCATATTATTGATTTCTCCTCCTCCCATTTTTCCCCTTTCTTTTTCGGTTTTCTCCTTTTTTTCTTCTTTTTTTTCTCTTTTTTCGTTTACTTTCGTCTCTTACCTTCGGTTTTTCTCCCTTCCCTTTTCTACGCCCATCTTATTCTTCTCCACGTTTTCCTCTTTCTTTTCCATATTATTGATTTCTCCTCCTCCCATTTTTCCCCTTTCTTTTTCGGTTTTCTCCTTTTTTTCATCTTTTTTTTCCCTTCCTTTTTTCGTTTACTTTCGTCTCTTACCTTCGGTTTTTCTCCCTTCCCTTTTCTACGCCCATCTTATTCTTCTCCACGTTTTCCTCTTTCTTTTCCATATTATTGATTTCTCCTCCTCCCATTTTTCCCCTTTCTTTTTCGGTTTTTCTCCTTTTTTTCATCTTTTTTTCTCCCTTTTTTTCGTTTACTTTCGTCTCTTACCTTCGGTTTTTCTCCCTTCCCTTTTCTACGCCCATCTTATTCTTCTCCACGTTTTCCTCTTTCTTTTCCATATTATTGATTTCTCCTCCTCCCATTTTCCCCTTTCTTTTTCGGTTTTTCTCCTTTTTTTTCATCTTTTTTCTCCCCTTTTTTTCGTTTACTTTCGTCTCTTACCTTCGGTTTTTCTCCCTTCCCTTTTCTACGCCCATCTTATTCTTCTCCACGTTTTCCTCTTTCTTTTCCATATTATTGATTTCTCCTCCTCCCATTTTTCCCCTTTCTTTTTCGGTTTTCTCCCTTTTTTCTTCTTTTTTTCTCCTTTTTTTTTTTTACTTTCGTCTCTTACCTTCGGTTTTTCTCCCTTCCCTTTTCTACGCCCATCTTATTCTTCTCCACGTTTTCCTCTTTCTTTTCCATATTATTGATTTCTCCTCCTCCCATTTTTCCCCTTTCTTTTTCGGTTTTTCTCCTTTTTTCATCTTTTTTTCTCCCTTTTTTTTCGTTTACTTTCGTCTCTTACCTTCGGTTTTTCTCCCTTCCCTTTTCTACGCCCATCTTATTCTTCTCCATGTTTCCTCTTTCTTTTCCATATTATTGATTTCTCCTCCTCCCATTTTTCCCCTTTCTTTTTCGGTTTTCTCCTTTTTTTTTCATCTTTTTTTCTCCCTTTTTTCGTTTACTTTCGTCTCTTACCTTCGGTTTTTCTCCCTTCCCTTTTCTACGCCCATCTTATTCTTCTCCACGTTTTCCTCTTTCTTTTCCATATTATTGATTTCTCCTCCTCCCATTTTCCCCTTTCTTTTTCGGTTTTCTCCTTTTTTCATCTTTTTTTCTCCCTTTTTTCGTTTTCTTTCGTCTCTTACCTTGGTTTTCTCCCTTCCCTTTTCTTTTCTCCTCTTTTCCTCTTTCTTTTCCATTTTTTTTCTCCTCCCTTTTTTTTTTTCTCCTTTTTTCGTTTTACTTTCGTTTTCTTCTCTTCCCTTTTCTACGCCCATCTTATTCTTCTCCACGTTTTCCCCTTTTTTTTCCATATTATTGATTTCTCCTCCTCCCATTTTCTTCTTTTCGTTTTCTCCTTTTTTCTCTTTTTCTCCCTTTTTTCGTTTACTTTCGTCTTTTTCTTTTTTTTTTCCCCCTCCCTTTTCTACGCCCATCTTATTCTTCTCCACGTTTTCCTCTTTCTTTTCCATATTATTGATTTCTCCTCCTCCCATTTTTCCCCTTTCTTTTTCGGTTTTCTCCTTTTTTTCTTCCTTTTTCTCCTTTTTTTCGTTTACTTTCGTCTCTTACCTTCGGTTTTTCTCCCTTCCCTTTTCTACGCCCATCTTATTCTTCTCCACGTTTTCCTCTTTCTTTTCCATATTATTGATTTCTCCTCCTCCCATTTTTCCCCTTTCTTTTCGGGTTTTCTCCTTTTTTTCATCTTTTTTTCTCCCTTTTTTTCGTTTACTTTCGTCTCTTACCTTCGGTTTTTCTCCCTTCCCTTTTCTACGCCCATCTTATTCTTCTCCACGTTTTCCTCTTTCTTTTCCATCTAATTATTGATTTCTCCTCCTCCCATTTTCCCCTTTCTTTTTCGGTTTTCTCCTTTTTTTCATCTTTTTTTCTCCCTTTTTTCGTTTACTTTCGTCTCTTACCTTCGGTTTTTCTCCCTTCCCTTTTCTACGCCCATCTTATTCTTCTCCACGTTTTCCTCTTTCTTTTCCATATTATTGATTTCTCCTCCTCCCATTTTTCCCCCTTTTCGTTTTCCCCTTTTTTTCTTCTTTTTTTTTCTCCCTTTTTTCGTTTACTTTTTCGTCTCTTACCTTCGGTTTTTCTCCCTTCCCTTTTCTACGCCCATCTTATTCTTCTCCACGTTTTCCTCTTTCTTTTCCATATTATTGATTTCTCCTCCTCCCATTTTTCCCCTTTCTTTTCGGTTTTTCTCCTTTTTTTTCATCTTTTTTTTTTTTTTTTTCGTCTCTTTTTTTTTCTCCCTTCCCTTTTCTTTCTTCTTCTCCACGTTTTCTTTCTTTCCTTTTTTTCTCCCTTTTCCCCTTTTCTACGCCCATCTTATTCTTCTCCACGTTTTCCTCTTTCTTTTCCATATTATTGATTTCTCCTCCTCCCCATTTTCCCCTTTCTTTTTCGGTTTTCTCCTTTTTTTCATCTTTTTTTCTCCCTTTTTTCGTTTACTTTCGTCTCTTACCTTCGGTTTTTCTCCCTTCCCTTTTCTACGCCCATCTTATTCTTCTCCACGTTTTCCTCTTTCTTTTCCATATTATTGATTTCTCCTCCTCCCATTTTTCCCCTTTCTTTTTCGGTTTTTCTCCTTTTTTTCATCTTTTTTTCTCCCTTTTTTCGTTTACTTTCGTCTCTTACCTTCGGTTTTTCTCCCTTCCCTTTTCTACGCCCATCTTATTCTTCTCCACGTTTTCCTCTTTCTTTTCCATATTATTGATTTCTCCTCCTCCCATTTTTCCCCTTTCCTTTTCGGTTTTCTCTCCTTTTTTTCATCTTTTTTTTCTCCTTTTTTTCGTTTACTTTCGTCTCTTACCTTCGGTTTTTCTCCCTTCCCTTTTCTACGCCCATCTTATTCTTCTCCACGTTTTCCTCTTTCTTTTCCATATTATTGATTTCTCCTCCTCCCATTTTCCCCTTTCTTTTTCGGTTTTCTCCTTTTTTTTCTTCTTTTTTTCCCCCTTTTTTTCGTTTACTTTCGTCTCTTACCTTCGGTTTTTCTCCCTTCCCTTTTCTACGCCCATCTTATTCTTCTCCACGTTTTCCTCTTTCTTTTCCATATTATTGATTTCTCCTCCTCCCATTTTTCCCCTTTCTTTTCGGTTTTCTCCTTTTTTCTTCTTTTTTTCCCCCCCTTTTTTTTTACTTTCGTCTCTTACCTTCGGTTTTTCTCCCTTCCCTTTTCTACGCCCATCTTATTCTTCTCCACGTTTTCCTCTTTCTTTTCCATATTATTGATTTCTCCTCCTCCCATTTTTCCCCTTTCTTTTTCGGTTTTTCTCCTTTTTTTCTTCTTTTTTTCTCCCTTTTTTCGTTTACTTTCGTCTCTTACCTTCGGTTTTTCTCCCTTCCCTTTTCTACGCCCATCTTATTCTTCTCCACGTTTTCCTCTTTCTTTTCCATATTATTGATTTCTCCTCCTCCCATTTTCCCCCTTTCTTTTTCGGTTTTCTCCTTTTTTTCTTCTTTTTTTCTCCCTTTTTTCGTTTACTTTCGTCTCTTACCTTCGGTGTTTTCTCCCTTCCCTTTTCTACGCCCATCTTATTCTTCTCCACGTTTTCCTCTTTCTTTTCCATATTATTGATTTCTCCTCCTCCCATTTTCCCCTTTCTTTTTCGGGTTTCTCCTTTTTTCTTCTTTTTTCGTTTTTTTTCTCCCTTCCCTTTTCTCCTCTTATTCTTCTCCACGTCCTCTTTCTTTTCCTTCATTTTTCTTTTCCCCCCTTTTTCCCCTCCCCATCTTTTTTTTCTTTCTCCCTTTTTTTCTCTTTTTTTACTTTCGTCTCTTACCTTTCGGTTTTCTCCCTTCCCTTTTCTACGCCCATCTTATTCTTCTCCACGTTTTCCTCTTTCTTTTCCATATTATTGATTTCTCCTCCCCTCCCTCCCTTTTCCCCTTTCTTTTCCGGGTTTTCTCCTTTTTTCATCTTTTTTTCTCCCTCCCCCTTTTTCGTTTACTTTCGTCTCTTACCTTCGGTTTTTCTCCCTTCCCTTTTCTACGCCCATCTTATTCTTCTCCACGTTTTCCTCTTTCTTTTCCATATTATTGATTTCTCCTCCTCCCATTTTCCCCCTTTCTTTTTCGGTTTTTCTCCTTTTTTCTTCCTTTTTTCTCCCCTTTTTTCGTTTACTTTCGTCTCTTACCTTCGGTTTTTCTCCCTTCCCTTTTCTACGCCCATCTTATTCTTCTCCACGTTTTCCTCTTTCTTTTCCATATTATTGATTTCTCCTCCTCCCATTTTCCCCTTTCTTTTTCGGTTTTCTCCTTTTTTCATCTTTTTTCTCCCCTTTTTTCGTTTACTTTCGTCTCTTACCTTCGGTTTTTCTCCCTTCCCTTTTCTACGCCCATCTTATTCTTCTCCACGTTTTCCTCTCCTCCCATTTTTCCTTTTTCTCCTTTTTTTCTTTTTTTTCTCTTTTTCCTTTACTTTCGTCTCTTACCTTCGGTTTTTCTCCCTTCCCTTTTCTACGCCCATCTTATTCTTCTCCACGTTTTCCTCTTTCTTTTCCATATTATTGATTTCTCCTCCTCCCATTTTTCCCCTTTCTTTTTCGTTTTCTCTCTTTTTTCTTCTTTTTTTCCATTTTTCCCCTTTTTTCGTTACTTTCGTCTCTTACCTTTTCTCCTTCCCTTTTTTCGCCCATCTTATTCTTCTCCACGTTTTCCTCTTTCTTTTCCATATTATTGATTTCTCCTCCTCCCATTTTCCCCTTTCTTTTTCGGTTTTCTCCCTTTTTTCATCTTTTTTCTCCCTTTTTTCGTTTACTTTCGTCTCTTACCTTCGGTTTTTCTCCCTTCCCTTTTCTACGCCCATCTTATTCTTCTCCACGTTTTCCTCTTTCTTTTCCATATTATTGATTTCTCCTCCTCCCATTTTTCCCCTTTCTTTTTCGGTTTTCTCCTTTTTTCTTCTTTTTTTCTCCTTTTTTTCGTTTACTTTCGTCTCTTACCTTCGGTTTTTCTCCCTTCCCTTTTCTACGCCCATCTTATTCTTCTCCACGTTTTCCTCTTTCTTTTCCATATTATTGATTTCTCCTCCTCCCATTTTTCCCCTTTCTTTTTCGGTTTTCTCCTTTTTTCTTCTTTTTTTCTCCCTTTTTTTCGTTTACTTTCGTCTCTTACCTTCGGTTTTTCTCCCTTCCCTTTTCTACGCCCATCTTATTCTTCTCCACGTTTTCCTCTTTCTTTTCCATATTATTGATTTCTCCTCCTCCCATTTTCCCCCTTTCTTTTTCGGTTTTCTCCTTTTTTTTCTTTTTTTTCTCCCTCTTTTTTTCGTTTACTTTCGTCTCTTACCTTCGGTTTTTCTCCCTTCCCTTTTCTACGCCCATCTTATTCTTCTCCACGTTTTCCTCTTTCTTTTCCATATTATTGATTTCTCCTCCTCCCATTTTTCCCCTTTCTTTTTCGGTTTTTCTCCTTTTTTTCTTCTTTTTTTCTCCCTTTTTTCGTTTACTTTCGTCTCTTACCTTCGGTTTTCTCCCTTCCCTTTTCTACGCCCATCTTATTCTTCTCCACGTTTTCCTCTTTCTTTTCCATATTATTGATTTCTCCTCCTCCCTTTTTCGGTTTTCTCCTTTTTTCTTCTTTTTTTCCCTTCCTTTTTTCGTTTACTTTCGTCTCTTACCTTCGGTTTTCTCCCTTCCCTTTTCTACACCCATCTTATTCTTCTCCACGTTTTCCTCTTTCTTTTCCATATATTGATTTCTCCTCCTCCCATTTTCCCCTTTCTTTTCGGTTTTCTCCTTTTTTCATCTTTTTTCTCCCTTTTTTCGTTTACTTTCGTCTCTTACCTTCGGTTTTCTCCCTTCCCTTTTCTACGCCCATCTTATTCTTCCCCACGTTTTCCTCTTTCTTTTCCATATTATTGATTTCTCCTCCTCCCATTTTCCCCTTTCTTTTTCAAGGATCACGACATACGTATGTGCACCTGGAACGGCCGAACCCTTAACAGGGATGGTGCAATACAAGAACTAACTACCACTCTTAACAACTTCAGAGCAGACATCACTGCTATCCAGGAAATGCGATGGACTGGCCATGGTTGCATAAACTTAGCAACCTGTGACATCTACAAAGTGGTCATGAGAGGCAACACATATTCGGATGTGGCTTCGTGGTTGGTAGTAAACTACGCAGACTCGTCTCCCAGGTATACAGCTGTAGATGAACGTCTCGCCTCGATACGTATCAGAGCTAAATTTTTCAACATTAGCCTTATATGTGTACACGCCCCGACAAATGTTAAAGATGAAATGGAGAAAGACGAATTCTATCAGCGATTAGAAAGCCTCTACGATCGCTGCCCCAATCATGACATCAAAATTGTCATCGGTGATTTCAACGCACAAATTGGGAGAGAAGAAATCTATCGCCCTTACCGATGGTAGCCTACATGACACCACCAACAGCAATGGAGAAAGGCTAATTCGACTTTGCTGCGGGCAAAAACATGATCATAAGTAGTACCAGATTCCCACATCTCGAGATCCACAAGGCAACATGGCGCAGTGGCGACCTAAGTATCCGCACCCAAATAGATCACGTGGTGATAGATGCCAGGCACTCTTCTAGCGTGCTTAATGTACGAGCGTACAGAGGTCCTAACATCGACTCAGACCACTACCTTGTCCTAGCCAAGGTACGTACTAGACTCAGCACAGCGCACGCCAAGCAAGCAGCTACCACTCAACGAAAGCTAGATGTTAATAGGTTAAAGTCACAGCAGACTGCCGCTGCCCTTTCAACAAGGGTCTCATATCTACTCCGAGAGAATCCTCCGGCCTCCGACTGTATAAACGATCAGTGGAAGCGTATCTCAAACTCATTAGCCACGGCAGCCAAAGAGGTTATTGGCTTTACTAATCCTCGAAGGCAGATATGGTACGATGAGGAATGTCGCGCTGCTACTGCAGAGAAGAATATGGCACGACAAAGAACTCTGCAGGCAGGAGCAACACGAGCTGTTGTTGAGCGATATAGGGAGAAACGGAGAGAGGAAAAACGCCTGATCAGACGAAAGAAACGAGAACTGGAAAGGCGTGAAGTGGAGGAGATTAAGATGATGGATACCAGAAGCGAGGCCCGTGGTTTTTATCAAAAAATCAAACGTATGACCGATGGTCATAAGCAAGGAGCTTCGTTCTGCAAGGATGAACAAGGAAACATGGTAACAGATGTCCAGGAATCACTAAGACTATGGAGGTCCCACTTCTCTACCCTACTTGGTGGCGATGACGGAAACAATACCGCTGGTGGAGATGATGAAAATCTGGGCCCCTAAGGCCGATGATGGGATTCCTGTGGAGCCACCAAACTATAACGAGGTCTCAAAAGTCATAGAAAGGCTTAAAAATAACAAAGCGGCAGGCGCAGACGAATTACCCGCAGAGTTATTTAAGACCAGCGGCGACGAGTTGATTGGATGTATGCATTAACTCTTGTGCAAAATATGGTCTGGTGAGCGTATGCCTGATGACTGGAACCTAAGTGTCCTGTGTCCAGTCTTTAAGAAAGGAGACTCTGCAGTCTGCGCAAACTATCGCGGAATAAGTCTCCTCTCTGTCGCATACAAAATACTATCTGGCGTAATATGCAATCGACTGAAACCGTACGTAGGACTTATAGTTGGACAGTACCAGTGCGGTTATAGACCAAAGAAGTCAACCAGCGACTCCATATTTACGCTGCGACAGATCCTGGAAAAAACCAAAGAGAAGCAAATCGACACACACCACCTATTCGTCGATTTCAAAGCCGCTTTCGACACGCCAATCAGATCAAAGTTTTTCAAAGCTTTGACTGATCTTAAAATCCCCTCAAAAATCGTCCGCCTCTGTATGATGACGCTGGAAAACACCCAAAGCGTTGTCAGGGTCGGAAAAGATCTCTCCGACCCCTTTGACACCAAGAGAGGCTTCAAACAGGGTGATACGTTGTCGTGCGACTTTTTCAACCTCCTATTGGAGTACATCCTGATGCAGTGCCCAAACGTCGCCCGGACGGGCAATATTTTCAATAAAGAAACTATGCTGCTCGCATATGCCGACGACATAGATATTATCGGCAAAAATGCTCGAGCTATCACCGGCGCGTTCTCAGACATCGAAAAACAATGTCGTCCTATGGGACTGACGGTCAACGAGAACAAGACGAAGTACTTGGTATCCACTCGCAGGCAATCTGCACGTCGCAGAAGGTCTTTGAGTACAGAGAACTTCAGCTTTGAGGCTGTAGAAAACTTCATCTATTTGGGCTCAGATGTAAACAACAACAACATCATCAGTCAGGAGATAAAACGAAGAATCACTCTTGCGAACCGTAGCTATTTTGGTCTCGGTAAGCAGATGCGAAGAAGAGTGCTGTCCAGAAAAACAAAGGTTGGGTGCAGGAAGCATGGGTCATGACAGAGTCGGATAAGTCAGCGTTGGGCGTCTTTGAGGGGAAGATACTTCGGAGAATCTTTGGTCCAGTTAGAGTGGAAAATGACATCCGTATGCGCACGAACGATGAGCTGTACGAGCTTTATGATGACATCGACATAGTCAGGAACATCCAATACAAAAGGCTGTCCTGGGCTGGTAGCCTGTGTCGGATGGACACAGAAGCTCCAGCAAGAAAAGTTTGGAAGCAAAACGTGAATCAAATCGGAGGAGCGCGGCAAAGAGGACGTCCGCCGCTGCGTTGGGAGGACCAGATGACATCCGCAGGATCGGAATCCCAAGATGGTAAGAAGAGGCACTGGATTACAACCGCTAGTGCCAAATCTTATGTGATGCCAAGGCCGACAATCGGCTGTAGTGCCATTTATACATATATATATATTTTTTTGCTTTTACTTTCGTCCCATTCTTCGGTTTTTCCTTTCCCTTCCCTTTTCTACGCCCATCTTATTCTTATCGTTTTGTTCCTCTTTCTTTTCCATATTATTTTTTTCTCCTCCTCCCATTTTTCCCCTTTCTTTTTCGGTTTTTTCTATTTTTTCTTCTTTTTTGGAAATTCATTTTATTATATAAATTTTTTTTTTCCCCTTTTTTTTTCCCCCCCTCTGCCCTGTGGGGTTTTTTTATTATATAAAGTATAGCATGTTATCTTCCAAAAAAAGTTTAAAGGGAAAAAATGTTTTTGAAAAAAAAGCCCCATCAAAATTTTTTTCATAAAAGGAGTGCTTTTTAGTTCTAGTATATGTTGCCTCAGCCCGTTAGCATTCCAGAATATATAATAATTCATAGTGTATCTGAGCACATATCTACGAATTTGTCTTGGATACTAAAAGTGTCACTATATTAAGTATAGCTGACATTTGTTGCATCAATTGCTTCATCATAGGTCTTAGCTAGGTGCATAGGTCATTAAGTTCATGTGAAATTGGGTTGGATGATAAGGAGTTGTTAGTGGAATCTATGTTAGGTGATAAGTAATTTGAAGATGGAAGAGTGGGTTGTGTTTCGGGTTGAATAAGTTGGAAAGGCATGGTTTGTTTAATTGGATATGGTGTATTAGACTTATTGCCACTAGCTATTTGAGCAGACCTTACGGAGGGTGTCACTCTAATACTAGAACTTGGAGGGGGAGAGACCTGCGCATCTACATTTTTATTTGGTACTATTTTTTCTCTAAGCTGGGGAAAGCGTTTAACTTTTAGTGCTTTATAGACTTCGCAGCCTTTATAGTTAGCAGTGTGGTTACCAATGCATAAAGCACATTTGGTCTGACCTTTGTCGATATTTAGAGTGCAGTTTACTGTTGTATGGGAACCAGCGCATTTTACACAGACTGGATCTGTAGTACAATAATTTTTAGTATGCCCATACTTCTGACAATTTGCACATTGCGATAGTGTGCGTTTAATATGAGGTGGCTCAAATGAAATTTTTGTCTGAAGAAGATGTGAAATTTTATATATATACATCTATATTGCTTTCTTCGCTTTGAAGTTCAATTGAAAATAAAGGAAGGGGCACCTTTGTGGTTCGTTGTTGAATATTATAAATATGTTTAACATTGTGACCTAGCTCAGCTTTAATTTCTTCAATATCAGCTGAAGAATGCATATTTCGTAAAATGACTTTGAAGTTTCTATCTTCCTTAGCTTTATACGTATAGTATTTGGTTTCTTTATGTTTCAACATATTTATAATATTTTTATAGCAGTTAGAATCTATGGCCTGCACTCTTACATCGTTGTTAGCTAACGCTTTTAATTCAAAGTTTTTTTGAGCCACATTTTTTAAGGGCATTATATAAAACTTTAATCTGGCCAACACCTTGAATATAAATTGAAAATAAATTTTGGACCAATGATAGCAAAAATTGAAGACTCTGAAAAAAAGTTGGGATAAAGCGATAGATAAATTTACTTTAAATAATATTAGACACAGAATGATCGATGAGCATCCAAGCGTTATGTTATTTGGATTAATTCAGAGAGAAAAAATTATTGAGAGTATTAAGGAAAACATTTTAGAAAAAGAACAACAAAGTGCAGCAAACTTAGAATATATAATATAATGAACATTTTGTTTATTCAAAAATAGGTGATTATGTTGTAATAAAAAATGTTAATACAAATGTACGAGTACAAAATAAGTAAAATTTTAGTAAATGATCGATTTTTGATTAAAGACGTTGGGGTATGTCACCAATTTGAATTCCGTACAAGGGCATTTGGTAAGTATTGGTTCCAGGGGACAAATACAGAAAATAAATATTATGAAAAAAAGTAAAAAAGATAATGCAATTGTAAAGAGAAAGAAATATTATGAATCAAAAGAATGTCAAGAAACGAGGTATAATTTAAGAAGTAAGGTTATAAAAAAAAAGGAGTACTCGATGAATCAGGCGATTCATGTTGTCAAAACGGCCGAATTGTAGTGTGTAAGCAAAGTATGCATAATTATAAGTGCAATATACAATATAAGGTAAATAATATGTATGTGCAACGGCCGAACTACACATGAATGCGCATCATATAATTATGCATGGAGACGTAAGAGATCAAAATGTAAATGTGTATGTACGAGCTCGATTTCAGCGCAGCGGCTCATAAATGAGAGTACAAAAATAAAGTAAGCAGTGTTAAAACGATCGTCAAACCGTATACACCTTGGTTTTATTAACTCACTTTCTCCACTTATCCAGTAAATTTTTAATGCTTTCAATCCCTAGTATATATTATAGCTTAGACGTTTCGCTACAATTCTTCTAAAGAGTGCAACGCTCCATCTCTTTTAGTTTTTTAGCTATAAACGTAGTTCTGTAAGCAGTCGGAAAAAATTGTCTATATTTCTTCGTCATTATTCCAAGAAACGACTGTAACTTAAAAACTATTAAAGATAATGCTTAGAGTCGGTATAGCTCAGACAATTCTTCTGAAGACCTCAACGCTCCATCTCCTTTAGCTTTTAAGCTACAAATTTTTTTTTATTTTTCCAAGAAATGACTGTAACTCGAAAACTATTAAAGATAATGCTTTGAATCCTGAGGCTCCAATTCTTCCGAAGAACGTAACGCTCCATCTCTTTTAGTTTTAAAGCTATAAACGTAGTTCTGGAAGCAGTCGGGAAAAAATCAACTGTTTCCCAATTTTTCTGCATCATTTTCCCAATTTTTCTTCATCATTTTCCCAAGAAATTACTGTAGCTTGAAAACTATCAAAGATAATGTTTTGAGTCGATGGTAAATATTGTCGGCCAGGACAATAGCTACAGTTCTTCTAAAGACCGCAACACTCAATCTCATTTAGTTTTTAAGCTATAAACATAGTTCTGAAAAAAAAATATTGTTTTCAAATTTGTTCCATTACATATCCAAGAATCGACTGTAACTTGAAAACTATTAAAAATAATGCTTTGAGTTCATAGTAAAACTTGCAGCCCAGACCTTTGAAAACACTTCTTCTAAATAGCGCAACTCTAAATCTCTTCAAGCTTTTAAGCTATATACGAGGTTCTGTTGGAAAAAATATACTGATTCTCAAAATTTCTCCATCAGTATTCCAAAAAACGTCTGCAATTTGAAAACTATTAAAGACAATGCTTTCAGTCCTTGTTAAATATTGTAGAAGAAACTTTTGGATAGAATTCATCTGAAAAGCGCAAAGTTCAATCTCTTTTATTTTTTAAGATATAAACGTAGTTCTGAAGGCAGTTGAAAAATATACTCTTTTTTAATTTTTTTTTCAACATTATTAGGTGAAACAACTGTAACTTGAAAACTATTTAAGATATTGTAATATTTTAGTTCTTAGTCAATATTATCGCCCAGACCATTGGCAACAATTCTTCTGAAGAGCACAACGCTTAATCTGTTTTAGTTTAAGCTATAAACGTAATTCTGGAAGCGGCCTGAAAAATGTATTTTTTTTCACCTTTTCTTCATCATTACTCCAAGAAAAGACAGTAACTTGAAAACTATTAAAAGTAATCCTTCACTTCCTTTGTAAAAATTCTTTTGAAGAGCGCAACGCTCAATCTCTTTTAGTTTTTGAGCTATAAACGTAGCTCTGAAAGGTATGCAACGCTCCATCTCTTTTAGTTTTTTAGCTATAAACGTTGTTCTGGAAGCAGTCGGAAAAAATTATCTATATTTCTTCATCATTATTTGAAGAAACGACTGTAATTTGAAAACAATTAGAGATATTGCTTTGAGTTCTTAGTAAATCTTGTTTTCCAGACCTTTGGCTACAATTCTCAATCTCTTTTCTATTTAAGTTATAAAAGTTGACTCGCGTTTTCATTCTAACCTCAAAAAAAACTTACAGATTTTTGTTAAAAACACTAGTTTACACCAAAAATGGAATTCTTTCTAACCCAACAATTTCCATCTATTTTAGGGAGTAGATTTCAAAAATGGCCACCAATTTTTCTTAAGAACCGTTTAGAAGATATCTTCAAAAAACCGTTTTTTGTGGATTTTTTTTTAATTTTTACTAATGGACAAATTTATAAAGCTGAACTTTTCATGAGTTTGTAAAAATCGAATGAATAGTTTTGTGTAAAAAATTGCACTTTTCATGCTTTTTGAAAAATGTTATTTTTTTTTTAGTCTCAATTTTGCAGGAGATAATAACTGTTTTTATTTATTTTTAAAATTTGTAAAAAACATGTACTTCAAGTTCATGTTTTTTATCAGCGTTAACAGTGTCTTCCTCTACGCTAAAAAGGCTTAACAAATATTGTCCCATTGGGAGCCACACAATTAATGAGACAATACGTAATGATAGGAAACGAGCCAGGGATCAACACTGGTTTTTAAGGTAGGGCTTGAGACATGCCAAATTATTAATAGAGGGATTCAACTCTAAGGTTATGAAAGCATTAGTTAAGCTGGACAGAACATAGCTAAGGATCATGATAGGACTCCTGTAGACTTAGGAAACACCTACAAGCTCTCCTGAGTGTAGATTTTGTGACAGTGTGGAGGAAACACCTATCCATATTCTATCAGAGTGTGTAGCAACAGACAGAAATAGAAATAGGATGCCATCTTTAGTGCAGGAATCTATAAAAATGATTAGATTCATTCAAATTACAATATACCTCTCTATTTAGCAGTATGAATACCCACTTAAGCAATAATAACAAGAAAGAACGCTGAAGTCGAGTATGCTCGACTCCAAGATACCCTGTACCTAATCTATATGTACCTTAAGTTAGGTTCTATTTGACTACCATACATCATTGAATTGGATTTTCATAGAAAAAACTTAAAAAATCGGGTATATCTTTGATTTGGTTTATACCTAAAATTTTGTTAGGCCTACCCATATTGGTCTATTTCATTGGGACTACCATAGACATAATTTATACTAAATTTAAATTTTCTAGAATAAAAAACAATGACGTTTTTATGTAAAAACCCAATATTTTGGGGTAAATTTGTATGGGGGCTATACCTAAAATTTTGTTGGTCCTACCCATGTTTAGATATTTTATTGGGACTATCATAGACATAATTTATACTAAATTTGAACTTCCTGGAATAAAAAACAATGACGTTTTTATGCAAAAACCCAAAATTTTGGGGTACATTTGTATGGGGGGTACCCCTTAAAATGGGTCTAGAGAAAAACCGTTTGTAAGTGCACACTTGACGGCCTTGGAGAGTCTAAGTTTCAATTTTGAAAGCTCTACCTCTTATAGTCTCCGAAATAATCGTTTTCATACGGCAGACAGCATGACAGACGGACAGACGGACGGACGGACAGACAGACAAAGCTAGTTCGACTCCCCTTCCAATGCTGATCAAGAATATATATACTTTATAGGGTCTAGCTTGCCTCCTTTTGTCTGTTACATACATTCGCACAAACTTAATATACCCTTTTACCCTTTGGGTACAGGGTATAAAAATACAATTTGTATGGAAATAAATATGTCTGATTTTACTTAAAACAAAAACATGTATCACATAAAATATACTTGTTTATTTTACTTTAGGCGCTATAACTTTGACTTTGAAAACTTTGAGTGAATATTCTCATAAATAATACCTATTTTTATACAAAAATTCGAAAATGGGAGGTAAGTTTGTATGGGGGCTATAGCTAAACATGGGCGTGGCAGCCTGGATTTGACATTGGATGACATTAGAAGTATTTTTACCCAACTTGGAGTGACTACATTCATTAATAATAGCTATTTTCATAGAAAAAAAACCGAAAAAAACGGTAAGTTTGTATAGGGGCTATACCTTAAAATGGGCGCGGCACTTTGATTTTAACACTTGAACTGCTTAGGACTGAGAAAAGCTTAAGTTCCGAGTTTCAGGTCAATATCTTTAAAACTGAGCGAATGAAACGCATACATACAGACGGACAGACAGACGGACATGGCTAGATCGACTCGTCTCGTCGAGCTGATCAAGAATATATATACTTTATAGGGTCTAAAATATCTCCTTTAATGCGTTACAAACTTTCTGACAAAATGATAATACCCTCCACACTTCTAACCCATGAAAAGTTCAGCTTTATAAACTTATCCATTCTTGAGATTTTTAGTAATAACTGAAAAAAGTCAAAAAAAAAATGGATTTTTGACGATATCTCCTAAATGGTTCTTAAAAATATTTTTGGTGACCAATTTTGGAATCTACACCTCAAAATGCATAGAAATAGGTGGGTTAGAAAGAATCCCACGAGATGTTGCCAATATTTGTAAACTTCAAAATTTAAAAGAACACGTAACTTTTTTCAACTTCCGGTAGAATAAAAACGCGAAATAACTTTGACAATCTGACTTTAGTTTCGGATTCAGCGAACCAAAATACATATAAAATGAGCAACACTTTTGCAAAATTCGTAAACCAAAATCTAGACAAGATAGAAAGTTGTCCGTATATTTATCTCCTTCAAAAAAATTTGATTTGTATTGCTTCATCCATCAGGTTCTAATTAAATGATTTCTTGTTAAAAGTATTCGATTCGGATTTTATGATTTGTTTGTTGGATTTAGATGTAGTTTGACATCTATACAATCAGTGGAAGCATATCTTCAACTCGAAATTACGGTAGGGAACGAGGCTATTTGCTACGCTAAACCTCGAAGGCAGTCGTGGTACGATGACTATATACCTATATATATTGTGCTACAGCCAATTATTACCATTGACAGCACGAAGGGTTGCGCACCAGTGATTGTAGTCAAGTGCCCGTCGATACAAATTTAGAGCAACAATCTTGCGGATGTCTTCTAAGATTTGGTTCCCCAACGCAGCGGAGGACGTCCTCTCTGATGCACTCCTTCGATTTGGTTTACGTTTTGCACATAAACGCTCTGTATCCATCCGAGAAAGATGACTAGTCCAGGACAGCCTTTAATTTTGTATGTTCATGACTATGTCTATGGCGTTACTTAGCTCGGTCGTGCGACTACGATATTCTCTTCCTCTTAAACTTGCCCAGTGCCGACTTATCCGATTCTGCCATGACTCATGCTTCTGAGGATCGGCAATATCAGTATCTTGTAGAGTTTAATTTTTGTTTCTCTGGAAAGAACTCTATTTCACGTTGGCTTACCGAGACCAAAATAGCAAACAGGTGTGGTCGCTGTTAACGTCTGTGCCCAGGTAGTCAGTTTTCTACAGCCTCAAAGCTAAAGTTGTCTATCCTCAAAGACCGTCTACGTCGTGTAGATTGTCTGCGGGTGAATACCAAGTACTTCGTTTTACTCGCGTACACCGCTAGACCCATTGGACGGGACCTACTTTCAATGTTCGAGAAAGCCCTGGTGACTGCACGTTTATTTTTACCGATTATGTCTATGTCATCCAGTGTCAGCAGATGAGCTTAGAACTGCGTAACGTATGCCAAGCAATTGTACATAAGTATGAAGTTTCTACTTTTCAAGAAAGGAAGCGCCGCAGTCTGCGCCAACTACCAGGGATTGATCCTCCACCTGTACACCACCTATTTATCGACTACAAAGCCGCATTCGACACGCCAATAAGATCTAAATTTTACTCGTGCTGATTTAACTTAGTATTCTATCAAAGATCAAAGATTCTTTAAAAGATGACGCTAAGAAACAATTAAAATGTTGTCAGGGATGAAAAGAACTTCTCCGAAACCTTCTATATCAAGAGATGCTATAAGTAGATATATAGCCAGCAGAGCATGTATTTTTATAATAAAATATTTTTTATAAATCAAAAATAAACGTGCTTCGATAATTTCAACTTCCATGTTGCTGAAAACATCGTCTTCTTAGGTACAGAAGCATCCAAGTACAATTATATCATCCAATTGGTAATCAAATAAAGTTGTACACTTGCTAATAGAGGCGCTTTAGAGCTTGGTAAGCACATGAAAAGTAGAGTTCTATGTATAAGACTCTAAAACTCTCGCTTCTATAACCAGTCCAAAAAAAACTATTGGGGCCATACATACATAAATACTTTAATGTGTCTATTTTTTTTTATATTTCATTTTTTTTTTTTTTGCGTCCACTGTCGCGTTTTGATTAAAGCCGCAAACTTACTCACACTTCTCAAACGTATAAATTCATAAATCACGTACATTTTTTTAATGATTTAACTTAATTCATCCATTATATTGAAGAATTGTTATAAGTTACGATGTTTATTATTTATGAATATGTATTTACAAATGCATCGACTATGATCACTTAAATTTCTAATATACATTGACCATTCGTTATTTCTTTCAAATAATTTTGCAGAATATTCCGGACAAATTTATATCTACGTCATATTTTGATAATTATTGCTACGATTATACTATTTTATTTATCATTAAATAAATAGTATTAAATTAGACAAGCATTAAGAAAAGAAACAACACTTTAAATTGTAATAATAACTCAACTATTTAATTTATGAACTGCACACTGTTAAATATTTAACAGTACAAGAGAAATCATCGCTTTCGGATATACCTAACCTTTACACGCGGATCGGAAGTAGTGATATTTAAAACAAGAAAAATATATAGGTAAATCAGACGATTTAAAACTCATCAAACCCACTCCCCTCATCAGTTCTGATAATTCGTAAAATTTGGTTTTAAACCGAAAATCGTGTGAAATCGCAAAAAAAAAATTTTTTCCAATTAACGATTTTTAAAATTAAACAATGTATGAATATAGTAAGAATTAAGAGGTTATCTCAAAATTATTACCGTATTATAAAGTATTTTCGTGGCTAGGTTTTTTAGACATTATTATGGGTTTTTAGAATACGATTAGTGTCGAACTCTTGTTGGTAACAGAGAATATTTAATACAAAAATTCGTTGAAATTTTGAAAATATTTTCTATGATATAGGAAAATATACGGAAATGTCAAAGTAAAACATTTGCACACTTAAGTTTAAGGACTTATTTAGTTATCATATTACGGAACAAGTATTCAAGTTTATAAGGATGCTTTAGTTACAAACATTGCACACCCTTGTCAATTATTTAATGAAGTTTTTTCATACTACATATGATAATTATTTACAAATAAAAACAGGCCGTCACTCGCTCAACTTGTTCTACAACATATCTCTCTTCCGGATCCCCGTTGTATCCCAATATGGTGATAATACTAGATGTGAAGAGAACAAAAACATATTTAAAATATTAATATGCTATAAAAAAAAATTCATATCTGTTTTTTTTTCAGTTTGTTTGTATAATGGTACTTAATTCAAATATGAACTACAGATTAAAAACTATTACTTTTTGGACAATGACATCCTTTTTAGTTGTTTATCCAGTTAATTGTGTACAGCGGCCGAGGAATGTTGTATGCTGCGTTCAAATTCTTCGAGGCTTAATGCTTGGTTCACATTTAAAAGTGGCAGTTTGCCAGCGGAAGCTTGGGCTAGCAACTCCGGCGAAAACCATTGGGCAAGTTGGTTACTTGTTGGGGAAAGACCACCGTCTCGTTGATAATTTATAATGCCCAGTTTGTTACTAACTATGTTTGGATGTCCACCTAAAACAAAACGTATATATATTCAAATATTAATTACACACTAAAATAACAAAATAAATGTTCTTATTATTTCGTTAAGTTCTTTAGTTAAGTTTAGCATTTTGACTTTTTATTTTTACACCCATTACACATAGCGTAAACGGGTACATTCAGTTTGTCGGAAAGTTTGTAACGCATTAATGAAGGCATCAGAGACTCCATAAAGTATATATACTCTTGATCAGCTCGATGAGACATATCGATCTAGCCATGTCCGTCAGTCTGTCTGTTTGATGCTATGAGGTTTTTTCGCTTAGTTTTAAAGAAATTGAACTGAAGTTTCATTTTTTTCGAAAATGAAAGTGCCACGCCTAGTTATATGTATTGCCCCCATACCAACTTACAGCGCATTTTCTAGGTATTATTTGTGCACGTATTCACTCCAAATTGCATGAAAACAATTCGAATGTAATCCAATGTCAAAACCAAGGTGTGGATCCCAAACAATCCTACCGCCCATTTTCTAATATTTTCGAGAACATTATTGTTATATCTGTATTTTTAAATTAAAATTTGATAGCAATATTGGTGTAAACTTGGGTGACCACTGATGATCACACATAAACTCTTTAAAGATTCGCTTGACGGGTTCTACCGAAGTTAACGTTTTTCCTTGCTTTAATTAAGGTACACAGCACCTAATCAAAACTTCTCAGCTAATGATATTTTGATCAATGTTTCACAAGTATAAGGAAGGAATTAATTTTAATTGGAGATTATAACTTATGATCTTACTTTTATACCGACACCAAACTGTCAATGGTCTATATAAAACGATTTGCATTGTGGCGACAATTATCCTTCCATTGTTCAGACTTATTTTAAAACTGAAAAATCAACCCCATTAGTTAAAATGTTAAACTGATTCGACTAAGTAACGGTTACAAAACGAATGTATGTAACAATAATTTCTAATTTTTGATGTGTCGAAAGTAACTTTATTTGCAGCCAAGATAACAAAGGCAATAAAGGCATTGGCAAATATTCCATTACCCCTATCAAAACCTTGGCTACGAGTCAAAAGACCACTTTGGTGGAACACAATTTTAGGTAGTTTGAGGCAAAATAAATAGGTTTTTTGACATTCATACAAGCAAACAAAAACCACAGGAAATTTAAAAGCATAAAAAAGGGTTAAATATTTTTTTTAAAGAAGCCAAAAGTGCGAAAAGAGTTTGCTTTGAAAGTTTTACTGACAATAGCCCTTCCTTATCAGTTATCGGCAACTTTCTGTGTATCGTCCTACGCGATACACCGAACCTATAAAAATTCGTTGGTAGATTTGCCAGTCACTTCATTGAAACGTGCAATTCACTGAAAGCGCGGTCTATTGAAACGATTGAATGATGAAATTTTTTTTATACAAAAAAGTAAATTAAAGGATTAGAAAGCAAAATGTTGCCAAATTGTCGTTCAAAACAAGTGTAACTAACTTAAACCGGCAATTGCAAAGAAAGAAACCAAGAACACAATTGTTTTTCGCAAATATTTTTTTTTTTTTTTTGTGCAATTTTTACAAAAAAAGGGAGTGTTTTATTTTTCAATGGATTAAAAACTCGATTTGTTATGTTAATGTAGCGAAACAGTTCAGATAGCGTGATTTTGTGTATATATTCGCGAACAGTGAGCCTTTGATTGTTTTTTTCGCGAGCTGCGCTTTTAGCACTGATTGCAGTCATGGCGATTTTCAAGTCGAAGTCGCTAAAGACACTGCGACTCAAAAATCGCTCTTTTTGCCAGCACTAATTCTATAGATTCAAATTTCAAAAATGAATATATAACAAGTAAACACCAAACACTTACAGATAAATATAGACCTTCAAGATTAACTCTTTCTGCAAAACGGATGAACTACAATTTTAGTTTAATTGAATTTTAATCAGCCATTACACATTCTAAGGGTAAAACACCCGATTTCGTATTTCATATCCGAGGCTGAAATATTTTCCCATTTGGGTAAAGTGAAGTTGTTGGACATGTATAATTTGAGGCTGAATAATGGTAAATATCCTCATAAGTTTCAGTAAGTTTCTTATGGTAAAATATATACCGGCTATAAATGAACTGAACAAATCGCAAATTGTTGCTTTGGCTATATTTTCTGTAATAATTATTACAATTTTAATTCTGAATTAATGACATATAAAGGTGCAACGATAAAATCTAAAGGGTGGTTAAATTTCAAGGGCCGATGTTGATTTTGAATAAAACACGAATTATTTAAGAAATTATTGACATTTCTTTTTATTATGATATATTGGTATGACTCAATTATGTATGGAACAAAATATCGGCCAAATGGCCGCCACGGCTTCGGCGGCACACGTCCATCCGATGGTCTAAATTTTCGATGACGATGAGGCATAATTGAGGTTTAATGTCGTTAATGTGCCGAATTATCTCATCCTTTAGCTCTTGAATTGTTGTTGGCTTATTGGCGTACACCTTATCTTTCAAATAACCCCAAAAAAGAAGTCCAACGGTGTCAAATCACATGATCTTGGCGGCCAGTTGACATCGCCGCGACGTGAGATTATTCGGCCATCAAATTTTTCGCGCAAAAGAGCCATTGTTTCGTTAGCTGTGTGGCAAGTGGCACCGTCCTGTTGAAACCACATATCGTCCACATCCATATCTTCCAATTCAGGCCACAAAAAGTTTGTTATCATCTCACGATAGCGAACACTATCCACAGTAATTGCCTGGCCAGCCTCATTTTCGAAGAAGTACGGCCCTATAATGCCGCCAGCCCATAAATCGCACCAAACAGTCACTCTTTGTGGATGCATTGGTTTTTCGACAATCACTCTTGGATTCTCACTCGCCCAAATGCGGCAATTCTGCTTATTGACGAATCCACTGAGGTGAAAATGTGTCTCATCACTGAAGATGATTTCCTTCGAAAATTGATCATCCACTGTTGCCATTTCTTGCCACCATTCTGACCATTGACGACGCTTGAAATGGTCAAGAGGCTTTAGTTCTTGAGTCAATTGAACCTTGTAAGCGTGTAAATGCAAGTCTTTATGCATAATATTCATCAACGACGAGTCTGAGAGTTGCAATTGTTGGGCACGACGACGAGTTGAGGTGGACGGCTCTTCAGCCACACTATCGCGAACAGCAGCAATATTTTCTGCAGTACGAGCTGTACGAGCATGCAGTGGTGTTTTCACATCTCCTACAGACCCGGTTTGCTCAAATTTTTGCACGATTTTCCGATTGTACGCACATTTGGACGATTAAATTGACCGAAAAAATCACGAAGTGCACGATATGCATTTTGATTTGAACGCCCATTTTCATAATAGGCCTGAATAACTTTAACGCGTTGCTCGATTGTGTATCTTTCCATGGTTCAAATTGAGTTAGTCTGAAGTTGAGAAATGTCAAAAGAAATGCAGGAAAAAACTTGACGTTTAGGTGTGGTTCACATTCAACATCGGCCCTTGAAATTTAACCACCCTTTATAAAGATATATAAACATAGATAAGCTAAATTACCTATTATTTTGTAATATTTGCATTTAATTTTTATTTCTTTATATACCAAAATTTGGGATTTAAAAAGTAAATTGAAAATTTACTCCGATTACGGGACCAATCAATGTTATTGATATATTTTTAGTCGTGATTTTAAAAACTCGTCATGGTTTCCTGAACAAACATTAAGTTATTCTTTTGAGTTGCCATTAGCAATAATTTACTCTCAAGAATATTCAAGAACTGCAAATTCTTAAAAAAATGACATACAATATTTGAACTACAAAATACCTGCATGAGTTTGCACGAGATCTAGCTGTGGATGGGAGTGAACAGATTGTAATTGTTGCTGCTGCCTATGAACTGCCAAAGCTCTTTGCTGAAGTAGTTGATGTTGTTGCATTTGGGAGACTACTTTATGTGGAGTTTGAAGTCCATGTGGAAAAGGTTGAATACCTCCAGGAAGGCCCTGTTGCTTCTGGGATTGATTAATAATATGCTGAGGAGTATGATTATGTTTTAATCTTTGTTGATTTATTTGGTGAAATTCTACTTTAGATGGATACGTCATCTGAACATTTTGTTGATTTTGGACCGTAGTGGCGGCTCCCACATTTACAGGACCCTTTAGAATTGGACGACCTGAAATTTATTATACTTGATGTATAGCCATCCAAATTTGTAATACAGTATATACTTACCCATTGGCTTATTTATGGACATATTTGCATGATTAATACCTGATGGCCATTTCAATTGTTGAGTATTACGCAACTGGGTATGTTGTTGGAACATGTGCGATGTAACTTGAGCATTACTGTTATATAATTGATGTTGCATCATTGAATTGTTTCCACCAAGGATCATTCTTGGATTATTACTGTTATTAGACATCATCCGATTCGGTTCAACTGCCGAAAAGTTGGTTTGAATAGGTTGTTTACTTTGTGATAACGATTGTTGCACCTGATGATGGTTACCACCAATATTAGATGTTAATGAATCCTTGTCGGCAGTCATTTTTCTTAAAACTGATGTTGGTGTAAATGCCAGTGGATTTGGAGAGTTGTTGTGTCGCGCTTGGTGTGACATTCCTTGTACTGTTTGATTACCGCTTGGTGCTTGAATCCCTGGTGACAACTCTAAAAAAAAAAGTTTAATATCCAACATTTTTTTTAGTTTTGAGTTTTTCATTTTAAATTAAGTTGTAAGGTTTAATTTTCAGTTTAGCGGGCCACAAATTATTTTTTTTAAATATTAAAAAAAATTGGCTACCCTATGGAATCAATGAAAACACTCAAAGTATCCATTGTAAGGGTTTTGTTGTAAAATTTCGAGAATTTACCCCAAAACTCTGAGTATTCGGTGTCACCCCTGTATGATATATTTTACCAAATTTTATTTAAAAAGAACTTGTTTAAGTTCACTATAAGGCTACAATACCAAAACACACCCCCTGCTCATTTGAAAGGTTATGGTAAGGGATTTAATTTGTGATAATAGCGACGTTTATATCATCAGGTTTAAGAGCTATAATTTTTCGAAATCTGTATATCGCATTCATTCGTCCCAAAAAAAGTTAATAATTGCAGGCATGTGTTATCAGTCTCTGATGAACATTTTTGGGGCCTAACACTTTAAAATCGGTTTTTCATGTTAGAGACAATGATTTTGTAGAGGTTTCATTTATATCTGAGTTTACGAAAAATGATTTGTAAAAATAATGATTGTATCCCGAATCCTGCTATAATACCTCAACTAAGCATTCAATTAGTTTTTGGTTTTTTAATACAACATTCTACAGTTTTAATCTTTATTGTCTTGACTAATTAGTCGTGATTATAACGAATAAAAAGTATATTGGAACTGTTATTTGGGAGCTCTGCTTTTGATACTTCGGGTTGATATTTATAGCTCCATTATTACTTTGAAGAGAATTATCAGTTTGTCCGAATGATTATAATGTATTAAAGGAGGCATCGAAGACCCCATAAAGTATATATATTATTGACCAGCTTGATAAGACGAATCGATTCAGCCATGTCAGTCTGTCTGTCTTTTGCTATTCGTTTTTCTCGGAAGGTTTTAAAAATATTGAACTGAAATTTTAAACTTAAGCTTGGCCCTAGGCATACATATAAAATTACCACTGATTGTTGAATTTTTGAAATTGATTATTTATAAATGCATTGACTCCGAATTGGAAAAAAAACAGTTCTTATGTCATCCATGTTTAGATATATCTCCATACAATCCTACCTCCCATTTTAGATATTTTGTATGAGAATAGGTATTATTTATGAATGATTTACTCAAAATTGGGAAAAACCACGTCCTTAAAAATAAACAAAGAGTCGACAATAACCTTTTCATACTAATAAATATTTAGTAACCAGTTATTGATGTCGTCACAAAAATTTTATATCGAGTCAGGGGTGCTACTAAAATTTTGTAGCAGAAAATGTACCAATTCTGTGAAGTACTTTTTTGGTCTACAAAAATTGTAAAATAAACTTTTAAAAACATAGAATAAAGTGTTAAAAGTAGTATTAATGGTTTTTTGAAATCCTCTAGAAAAAAAAAATATTCAGAACGATATTTTTTATCAGGGCTTTAAAGTTTGACTTAGTGTCCCACCCAAGGATCTTAGTAGTTACTCGAAAATGTTTATTAGTGCGAAATGAATTTAGAGTAGACAATAAATTTTATGTCGACACTAACTAGAAGCGACTTTTTTTACTACTACATAGTGAGATACATAGTGTATACAAAAATAGTTGGCAATTCGACTCGTTGAATCAGTTCAAAGATTAGATTTTGCGAAAGTTGCAGTCGAAATTGACCACAATTTGAACGCCAATCTGGAAAAGCTTTGCGCAGGTAAGGGATGTTTTCTGACGTGAATTAGTACTTTGCTTTCTTCTAATTTTCTTATAAATAAAAATTTTTAAGCAAGTATTGATGAACAGGAAAAATTCCTTACTTTTGTAAAATAAAAACTACCATTACAAAAGATAAAATCATTTTGCATTGACTTGTTTTGCACATTTGTTGTGAATAAATATTTTTGTGTACCAAGCGTTGAAACACAGTAAAAATTGTATTTTTTATTCTTTTTTTAAAAAATGTAAATTTTTAATTCCAATTTTGCAGGAGATAAAAACTGTTTTTGTTTATTTAAATTATTTGTAAATAAAGACAATTTCACTACGAAATTATAACACCTAAGATTGTCCATAACGGACTAAAAATGTAAAAGTTATTGAGATGTTAGTAAAATAAGAGAAATTTAGTTATTGATTTAAATAAATAAATAAGTACTCTTATATAAAAATTGAGTGTTTTTATTAAGATGGAATCTGATTGGAATGAAGATTCGATGCTAACAAAATAAAAAGTTTTTTCCAAAGAAAAAAAAGGGATTTATGTCCTGAAAAATATCTTCTGTTAAAAATTTATTTGGTTGATATTTTCAAAAATGTGGAAAAATGGCTTCCTCTTAATGCTTTATAGTTTGGGACTTAGCCTTTCATTTAAGCGATATGATAGAAACTTGTAATATGGTTTCTATCACATCGCGTTACTTTGTTATAACAGTTCTAGAACTGTCTAAAGTGGTTTTTTCTTTACAAATGTGAACGAAAATTAAAACAAAATTGAGACGTGATACAAAAAATTTTAATTTCAGATTCGCAACATTGGAAAAAATCATTCAAGAATTATTATCTCTTAATAAAAACAAGTTTTAAATGTGTATAAAATCTCTTTTACTAACAAACTTGATATCAATATCTATATTTTCAAAGATATTTGAGAAAATAATCCTTAGTAGAACTCTGAACTTTCTTAATGAGCCGAGTATTATTCCCGATTTTCAGTTTGGCTTTATGAACCAATATAGAACTCTTGAGGAAATTCATCTTGGTAATTAGTACGAGCTGCGCTAATCTCAAGAAATTAACTTGGTTGCTCCACCCAACAAGTACGATACGGCTAAGCAATTAACTGTATTAAATGGTTATTTGCCTATGAAACGTGCATAACAAGATTCATCAATAATGATTTGAATATACCAACTATTTTTAATGAAATCAATCGTCATAGTTCAAGATACAATGACAGACTAAGTGAACTCGTTGTTCGACAAACACAACACATTTAACATTATATATGTTTAATAAAACTTAAAAATGGGACATATACCTAAAAGTGGATGTGGCAGCTAACAGAATTAATTTGGTTGCTATCATCCTCAAATGTTGTTTTTTTCGTTTTCATTCATGTCCCGATCTTTTTTAGTGAAAATCATAGACCAATAATTCTTACCCACAATTTTTATCTGATCTTTGATCTTTAGATCTACAGTTATTGCGATAAATATAGATATACCAATATGCATAGATTTCGCATTGAATTAAAACAGTATACTCAAATCATACCTTCATAAGATGGAGTTCTGTTTACTAATCTATTATCACAACCAGTCGGTGTTTCCTGCTGAGAAGAACAATTTGTAGCAGTCATAATCAAAGGTTGGGTATGTTGATGGTGGTTTAAATCACTAATCATCATTGCATGAGGTAAAACTGGAGTAATTGAATTTCTTCCCAAAGGTAAACTATTATGTTCATTAAGAGCAGTTGTTATAACTTCTTTTAAATTAGCACTGACATTAGGATTTTGCAATTCATGTTGAAGATAACTGTACGAGATTTCTCCCCTCGACAAACCTAAAAAAAATTATTTTAAATTTTATTTTAAATATTTAAATACAATAAAAATTTGAATTGATAATAGTTACCCTGTAAAATATTTTGGATGTCATTATATTTTTGACCTTGCCCAGATGGTGTTTGCATTAACAAAACATGTTCATTAGCGCATTGTGCACTGTTTAATGTTAAATTTTGAAGAGGATTCATCAAAGCAGTTTGGTCTGGTTTTGATATTTGCTTATGATGAATTAAGGGGTGTCGCTGTTGTTGGTTTTGCAGTATTTCGTTTTTCTGTTGATGTTTCGTAACTTTTTTGTTCAAATCATCGTTCTTGTAAGAAAATTGTAAATTTTCGTCATTTTGCAATGGATTTAGTGGTCGCGATACCAATGGGTTGTTGTGCAGCTCAAACTGTGGTAACATATTACTTGTCTGTTGTACAGATGTGCTACTTTGTGAGCTTAACTGATCAAGTAGTTTCTTAAATGTTTCCGCATCTTGAGTTTGAATGGTAACGTTTGAGTTTTTAGTTGTATTATTAGTATTTGGATGCTCGTTATAATTGTCTTTTCTTTTAAGTTTTAAATCTTCACAGTTTGTTTCATGTTTTATTGAATGCGAATTGGTACCATCAGTCAAGCGCATTCTGGCTTCTAATTCCTCTACACTTGGTATGGCTGCAATTATTCAAAAGGAATTTTGGTAGATTGGTTTCAAATTAATTTTTTATAAATGTACTTACATTGAGGTGCCGCATTCCACTTTATCGATTTTAAAGGTAATTTCCCTCGCTGTAAAAACTCTCTCAAAGTAGTGTGCTTTTCATCATTTTTATCTATATTAAAAACAATATATATATTACATTAAACACATTTTTCATGTACAGGATGATTTACAAACTTTGTGTGTTTTTTTTCAAGAGAATAACTGTATTTGATGATAACTTGTATTATATTAAGAGACAAGTTTTATATTACATTAATTAATTAAAACAGTTTTACTAGTTTAATTTTAAAAAAATCAGTTAAAAGTTAAAACAAGAATCATATTTGCAATCGAGTTAGCTCAACAACGATATACCTTGTACCCAACTTATTGTTGCTTATTAGATTTCTAGTTAAAAGCCTTTCAATTCCTTAAAACCTTTCAATTTCGGAATAAGCTTGACAATATGTTATGTTAATGGTTTGATGGGACTATAATTAAATATTTATGCAGTATGTTTGAAATATAAATAATCTAGAGTAAATTTGGTTTTATACAAAAATCCAATATTTTTGATATATTTGAATGGGACCCGAAATTTGGATCTGGGACCCATAGGTGGACCCAAAATTGATTTTTGACCAATTTTGTTTTTGAGATTTTAGATGGAGCACTAAAACGAGATTTCAAAATAGGTGGACCCAAAATAGATTTTTTGACCAATTTATATTAAGGAGAAGCAAAAACCCCAAAAATCTGAGCAAAGCCGCGGGTACATGCCACTCGATACCAATTCTGGATCCCGATCTTCCGAACATCCTCCAGGACCTGATCCTTCCAACGCAGCGGCGTTCGTCTCCGCTGTCGTGCCCCTCTGTTTTCGATCACGTTTTTGTCGTACACCGTTCTCTCTGGAGCTTCTTCATCCATTCGAAGCACGTGACCAACCCAGTGCAATCGTTTATACCTGATTATATCGATGTCATTATATAGCTGGTACAGCTCGTGATTCATGCGAATAAGATAATCGTTGTCCATTCTGAATTTTTCTCTCAAATGTTCCCAACACCGATTTGTTAGCCTCTGACATGACCCATGTTTCTACGCCATATTTCAGGACTGGGATAATCAGCGTCTTGTAGAGTTTGATTTTCGTTTTTCTGGATAAAACTCTACTCCTCATTTGCTTACCGAGACCAAAGTAGCATCGGTTAGCCAGAGTAATTCTTCGTCTAATTTCTAGGCTGGTGTTGTTGCTCTTGTTTTTTTGAGAGCCCAAGTAGACGAAGTTTTCTACAACGTCGAAGGTGAAATTCTCCATAGTCAAAGAATCCTGAGGTCGTGTTATTGATTTGCGAGAGGATACCATGTACTTCGTCTTACTTTCGTTCACCGCCAGTTCCATCTTGCGGGAATTCTCTTCAATATCGTTGAAAGCCCAGCTCACTGTACGTGGATTTTTGCCGATTATGTCGATATCATCGGCATACGCGAGCAGCATAGTTCCTTTTAAGAATATATTGCGCGTCAAATCGACGTGTGGGCTTTGCAGTAGTATATATTCCAACAAGAGATTGAAGAAGTCGCACGACAACGCATCTCCCTGTCTGAAGCCTCTCTTCATACAGAGGCGAACGATTCTGTTGTTGTTGTTCGCGATTTGTATGAGACTTATACCGCGATAGTTTGCGCAGATTGCGGGATCTACTTTCTTAAGGATTGGACAGAGCACACTTACGTTCCAATCGCTGGGCATGCATTCACCAGTCCATATTTTGCATAAGAGTTAGAGCATGCATCGAATCAACTCTTCGCCGGTCGGTCTTAAATAACTCTGCGGGAAGCTCGTCTGCGCACGCTGCTTTCTTCTTATTTTTAAGCCTTTTTATAGCTTCTAAGACCTCGACATAGTCTGGTGGCTCCACAGGAATACCATCATCGGACGGGGGAACCAGATATTTTAATTCTCTGTGGGCGGCAAGTGGTTCCTCCATAACATAAGTGACTCCTGGACATCCATGCGCATCTTTACAGAACGATGCTCGGGGTTTATAACCTTCGGTCAAACGCTTGATTCTTTGATAAAATTTTCGAGCCTGATTTCTGTCGCACATTATCTCAACCTTCTTCCAGCTCACGCCTTCCTAGGTTTTTCTTTTTGCGTTTCAAATCGCGTTTTTCTTTTCTCTCTGTTTTTCTCGATATCGCTCAAAAACAGCTCGTGTTGCTCTCGATTGCACGTTTCGCTTATAGGTAATGTTCTTTTCTACCGTAGCAATACTACATTCCTCATCCTACCAAGTTTGCCTCCAAGGTTTAGTATAATCCAAGAACCGCCGTACTTAATGAGTTGGAGATATTCTTTCACTGATCGTTTATACAGTCGTTTGCCGGAGTGGTTTCTCTAAGCAGTTGAGAGACCCTTGTTGAGAAGGCAGCGGCGGTCTGCTGCAATTTTTGGATACCAAAATCTAGCTTTCGATGTATGGTATATATATTTATATAAACAATATATATTTATATATACAATGTATATAGATATATATATATATTTATATATATATATATATATATATATATATAAGAAGAGTCGTATTTTTCTTTTTTAAATTGGATAATATTTAATGGTGCCGCAAAGCCCTGAAGTTTCCATGTATTTTACATGGAAAAATAATTCTTTTCGAATATTTAATGTAGAAACTTGGAAATTTAATAAATTTACCGGAAAAGCAAGTTTCTCCTCATAAATTATCGTCCAATATCATCCTATCAATCATTTTTTAATTTGTAAATATTAACTATTTTTTACAGAATTTAAAAAAAAAAAAAAAAAAAACAAAACCCAAAAACAAAAATATGAAAAAAAAAATATTACTTTTAAAAACTAGATGATAAATGCTTGGATGTTGTTATGTATTGTTATGGGCAAGATTTCTCACCAGCGGTTGTAATCTAGTGCTACAATATACCAGTTTGGAATATCGATCTTGCAACGCAGCGGCGGACGTCCTCACTGCCGCGGCCCTCCGATTTAATTCAAGTCCAGGACAGCCTTTTGTATGGGATGTTCTTGACTATGTCGATGTCAGTATATAGCTCGTACAGCTCATCGTTCGTGTGTATACGGAAGTCATTTTCCACTCTAACTGGACCAAAGATTCTCCTCTGAAACACGCCCAACGCCGTCTTATCCGATTATGGCCTGAACTTTTTTTCTATGTTTATGTCGTCTATATATGCCAGCAGCATAGTTTCTTTGAAGAAAATATTCAGTTCAACGTTTGAGCATTGTTTCAGTATGCATTCCATCAGGAGATTGAAAAAGTCGCACGACAACGCAACGCCATGACTGATGCCTATTTTGGTGTCAAAGGAGTCGGAGAGATATTTGCCGACCCTTACAAACCTTTGGATGTTATTCACCGTCATCATAAAGAGGCGAACGCTGTGGAAGGGACACGAAGTTCAGTCAGTGCTTTGAAAAACGTTGATCTGATTGGCGTGTCGAAAGCGGTTTTGAAGTCAACAAATAGGTGGTGTTTGTCGCTCTGGTTTTTTCTTGTTGGTCTTCTCCAGGATTTCTCGAATAACTCTGCGGGTATTTCGTCTGCGCCTACCGCTTTGTTATTTATAAGCCTTTGTATAACTTCTACGACCTCGACATAGTCCGGTGGCTCCTCAGGAATCCCATCATCGGTCGGGGGACCCAGATATTCATCATCTCCGCTGGCGGTATTATTCGTTCCAAGTAGATTAGAAAAATGGCTCCTCAATACCCCTAGTGATTCCTGGACATCTGTTGCCATATTTCCTTGCAGAACGAAGCACCTTGTTTATAACCTTCGATCATACGCTTGATTTTTTGGTAAAATCCTCGGGCCTCGTTTCTGCTACCCATCATGTCAATCTCTTCCACTTCACGCCTTTCTAGTTCTCTTTTCTTCTTTAAGATACGTTTCCACTGATCGTTTATACAGACGGAGGCTGGATGATTCTCTCGGTCTAGGTGGGAGACCCATGTTGAGAAGGCAGCGGCGTCCTGCTGTGACTTTAACCTACCAACATCTGGCTTCGTTTTATGGTAGCTCGCTTGGCGTGTGCTGAGTTTAGTACGTATGTACCTTGGCTTAAACAAGATAATGCTTCGATCATGGTCAACCACATGATCCATTTGGGTGGGGACACTTAGGTCGCCAAAAGGCTGTCCTGGACTTGTGAATGTCAAGATGAGGGAAAATGGTACTACTTATGATTACATTTCTGCACGCAGCAAAACCGATTAGTCTTTCTCCATTACTGTTGGTGGTGCCATGTAGGCTAACTGTTAAATACTGTATAAAATATTTCTTGTATCGAAAGTTGTCAAAAATTAAAAAACGGTTGATAAAAGGTTGAGTAATTAATGTTTAAGAAGGCATATAAAAAAAATGTTGTACATTGACTTTAGATTTTGAGGGTGAGACAATATTCTCATGAAAATATCATTACTAGATCATTTAAAATTTGTTTTTAACTGTTGCCATTTGTTATGAACACCAATATGGCTTGCTTTAAATTTTTTGAACAACCCTTCGGGTAAAGGGTGTAAAATATTATATAATAAACAATTTTCGTATATTGTTATAAATACCTCTCAATTTAGCATCGCTCAGTTCGTCATTGTTTGCGAACCAACGACTAAACCTAGAACTATTTATTGTTGCATCATCACTTGTAGCTGTGTCACCATGCTGAAAAATAAAAAACAATACAACAAAAAAATATATCAATAAGCGATGAAAAACAAGACAAAACATTAACATCGGTAGAACCAAAGCTTAAATACGCGTCACGCGAATCTATAAATAGATTATGAATGATTATCAGTGGCTTAGATAAAACTCTGAGATGGGATGGGAGGCGGTAGATCAATGGTATATTTGCATACAAACACATGTGCAGCAATTTAAAAAAAAAAAAAAATTGTTAGAAAAAGTTAAATAACTTGGTCAATTTTTGTCGAATTTTTATCATTAAACAATCATTTTACTCGTAGTTCTGTGTACTTTAAGAAAACCTTTGTCATAAAGATATCTTTCAAACAAAAACGTGTAACCAAACTACGACAACCTTAAATGGTTTGAAAAAAAGTGGAAAAAATTGCGTTTGTCTTGAAAGTACGCAGAGGTACGATCAAAAATGTTATAAAAATGTCATTGCCCTCAAAAGGGCAAAGTTTTTTCTTTCTAAAACATGTTAAAAAAATTAAAATCGGTTTGTAATTTACAGAAATATTGCTCTTTAAGTGAAAAAATAGGGAACATTTGTTTTTTGACCCTAGATCCAGATTGTAAAATTCCCCCGAAAATTCTAAGCATACCGTTTTCTTCTACTCGACGAGACCTACAACCTACACTATAAGATGTCATTGCTATCTCAATAGAGACCAATATATTCAAGTTTAAGTTTTGTGTAATTACTTTTGACTTTACTTTGACGCAAAAAAAATGTGTGTAATAACTTTTGACGGCCGCTACTCATTACTTCATTTGCTTGAATCTCGCTTCGATATACTGTTATCTTTTCCAATTACACTTCGATCGATTCAGGATAGATCAAGGATTACAACAACAACACATATTATAGTCTGACATCAATAGCAACAGTAGGAAGGAGGAAGGAAGTTGAATGTGCAAAAAAAAATTTGGTTGTGTAAAAACATTTGACTATGGCTGCATAAGGTTGTCAAATATCTCCCTTCCGCTCTTTATTCAATGCTTTATAAAAAGCGTTACAGTGATCGGATTTAGTTCAAAAAATGCGCCGTTTTGTTCGATAATCTGTTTCCATTTAGACGGCAACTCTGTAGCGCTATGTACATATCCGCGAAATTCAAAAGACAAAAAAGCGGAAGGGAGATTGACCACCTTATAACAATATAAATATATATATATATTAGTTGTTTCACAGTCGATTGTTGGTCTTGGCAGCTCGTAAGGCTTCACAAGAAAAGCTCAATTTTCAAATTTCAAGCGAATATCTTCAGTTGTCTCCGATTGAATCGCGTTGAACTAAACAGACAGACGAATATTGGTCGTGAGTTACGTTGATCCAATAAAAAAATTATATTATTGCCGTTTAAATAATATGAAAATTAAAGTTTAATATATGAAATTAGGAATTTAATTTTTTTTAAGTGTAAAAAGAAAACAAGAGTTCGCATAATGGTTTCACCAAATTTATACGTTCATATTTAAAAAAATTCCCATAAAAACACAAATATGATGGTTTTGCATAGGGGATATGTCCAAAAATAAGTATAAAATCTTTAGTTTTGAATATTTGGTACTTATTTTTGTTTTTTGTTTTTTATAGGATCTAAGAAAAACTTCTTTAGTGCGCTACAAATTTTTTGATAAACTATTATCAAGCAATTTGTGACTACTTTGTTTAAATCAGGTGATTGTGTATCACTAGTTTTTTATGAAATTGGAGCGAGACATTTATAAAAAATAACTTTTAGGATAGGAAAGAATTATTCAATCCGAACCAAATTTGACAATCGTATAAGGGACCAAAAATATGTTTACAAACCGAATTTCAAATTAATAGCTATATAAACAAAGGAGTTGGTGCAAATCGGACATATGTGCTAAATGGAAGCTATATGAAAGAGTGTTCCAAGTAAGGCAAAACTTGATAGGTCATCATGGGATTGCAACATATTTATACAAACCAAATTTGAAGTAAATATCTTAATAATTTTAATTTATGCCAAAAAAGGAAAAAAAAAAAGAACTCTACAGTTGATTAGAATCAGACTTTGTATATCAGTGTTTCAAATTATATTTTACTATAGGTAAGTTTTTATAGGTAAATTTTAATATTGTATTTGGCTTAACATGAAAATAATTCATATCAAACTTTTTTCTAAAGAAAGTTGTTAAGAAGGAACAACGATAGCTTCGTTAGAACCCATCAAATAAAACTTTGAGTTGCTACATCGATTCGTCTCACCAAGCGTATCAAGAATATATATACTTTATGGGGTTACGATGACTCCTTTAATGCGTTAGAAAATTTCTGTGATGTAAACGTAATAATTGTGTAATTGAGATATTTTGTGGTGATAACTTTATATACTACAATAAATATATAAGAATAAATATATAAGAATTATATGTTTATATACGTACAATTAAAGTGTTATCCAGCGAGTCGATTGAAAAAAATTCGTCAAAGTTGAAATCAGTTTCAGAAGTCATAATAGGTTTCATTAAAACTTTTTGTTTAAAATTATTTTCTTCAATATCAAGAATGGTTTTGTTGGTTTTCTCACTAGGTTCACATTTCAAAACTTCATTATTGTTGACGCCATCTTTAGATGTTCCACTTTCCACTTCCCATAAAACATTTGAGTCGAAAGCATGGTCAGTACCACTCTCAATACTGCTATTTCGAGATGAATTACTCTCATTTTTATGGTGCCTAGCTGCCTGGTTGGTATTGGAACCTTCATCATTTTCACTTTCATTTTTGATTTGATCATCGAAGTCATCGAATCCATGCAGTTCTATTGTATCGTGCTGCGAAGTAGGACCTCCACTAAACCATTCCGGTTCTTCAGTCCGATCGCCAAAATGATGATAATTATTTCCGCGACGAATTCGATTTTGCGGCATATGGCTGTTGCTGTTATCCATTACACTATAATTATCTTTTGTAGATATTTTTCGAAAAGCATTTCGGTTTACTTCATATTTTTCTACTTCTTCGTTGTTTACAGTTCTTCTGCGATCATAGAGTTGGCGGTCTACATTTGAGTTATTGCCCCTCTCACTTGATCGGTCTACAAACCGAGTTCTGTGAATTCGCTGATTTGAAGATAAGAGGCTTGTATTAGATATAGTTTCATTTTCAACTTTAGGAGCAATTGGATCATTTTCTTGACTTTTTAAATCCCAACCAACATCACGTGGCAACAACCGCCCGCTGCCAATTCTTCTTTCATTTAAATTAATATTAGCATGTCGGGAGCTACTTTTATTTGGAGAGAAAGTTGATCGACATATTTGTTCCTGATCGTGTTGATTTCGTTGGTGATCGCATTGATCTTGTTCAATTGAAACTTTGTGCTTTGGGGATAAACTGACGTCTGTTTGTTGCCTAGAACCTTTTGAAAATCGATGTGCGTTGCTGCTACGATCACGCGTGTCGAGTGTGTTGTCTTTACCATCAGTTTGTGTACTGCTTCGTTCATCACTTAGCACCGAATTGGTTGCAATCGAGGTAGCGAATCGACGCTTTGCGAATGCTGGCATTAGATGAGATGAAGATATACTACGATGGTCAACATAGGACTGTTGGTTTAGAATGGTATTACTAAAATTTGAATTTCCCATTACCGACGGAACTTGTTGATCACAAAGGCTGTTACCATTCTCAGAATCACTCTTGATTCGACGATAATAGTTCGTGGCCCGTTCTCTATTTCGAAGAATACGTGAACTAATTCCTTGACTGTTTTGGCAGCTCACAACAGGCTCGTATGTAGATGCATTATTTGTATTACAAGAACTGCTGCTGTTATTATTTGCGGAAGAAACTTGTGGAGACAATGCATTGGATTTCCAAAAACTTAAGCTCTGTAATTCAGATCGATTGGCACAGTTTGGTCTACGATGCGACCAATACCGCAAAGACAATAGCTCGGATCGAGTGTAACGTTGAATATCAATCAAATTCCGACTATCACCATCTCCAGCAGAGTTGCATAAAATATCTTTTTGGTGCGCGTCCATTATTAAAAATATCTATAAGAAAAATTACGCTGTAATTTACACTGTACTGAACAATTGTTTTGAATTTAAAAAAAAAAATATATTTTGAATTACATGGTAAAAATTAAAACTTAGTCTTATCAATTGTATTGAGTGTCCATTTTTAACTAAAATTTCATGCAGAATCCAAAAAGAAAAAAATTGAATCATTTTTTTAGTATTAGAGATATTATCTTAACCTTCTAGATTTATAAATAGTTTCTAAATAAATGATCTGGCAACAAAATTTTGTTTCGATGGTTTAAATGAAATAAATTGACGACCTCCAGACCATCAGAACCCAAATATTTTTAATAAAACCAGAAGAACAATATTAAAATATCTATAAACCGTTCGACTTGAAAAGCTGTAAATTGTAAACATATGAACCAAAAGATATTTTTTTCTTTGTCAAAATAAATATTCCTTTACTGTAATTTCGGTTTTTACATAATATAAAACCAAGACTCTTCTCTTTTTACAATCAATTTATGGTCCCCAAAATCACAAAACTAAACTGCATCAGATTATGTTGAGAAGCGTGACAATAAGACAAATAAATAAACAAAAAGTGGCCCAAGATGGCTCCCTTGAGGAACACCAGGAAAAAACTCTATTGTTGTGGACAAACACTTATTAAACAATCCTTTTTTAGGTTCGACTAGTACGATTTTAGTTCAGTAATAAGTAATTATGACGTACGCTGTCCGTCTGGTTACCAGAAATGAAACTACTATTAATAGACAAAAATTATTGAGTATTTTACAATTAGATTTGTATTTAACAAGTCCAATTTCGTACAAAAACTAGAAAAGGGCGGTATGTATGGGAGATATACCTAAACATAGGCGTGTAACCTTGGTTCTGACATTTTTAGGAACAAAACAAAAAAAAAAGATTTAATAAATATTTTAATACAACTCAAAAAGGGCTCTACTTCACTTTAATTTAAATACTTTAACTGCTAAGGGCTGAGAAAACCTTAAGGTTTGAATTTTAGGTTAACATCTTTAAGACTAAACGAATGACATGGCAAGGATGACTCGTCTCGTCGTGCTTATCAAGAACAAATATAATTCATAGGTTCTATGATGTCTGCTATAATGCGTTACAAGCTTTCTGAAAAAATGATAAAACCCGTTTAGCTAGAGTTAGTGCATTTTCTTTAAAATGCAGTTTAGAATATTATCAGGATCAAAGAAAAATGACAATTTAATAGAATTAAGATATAATCAAATTAGAAATACAAACTACAGGAGAATAGGAAAAAAAAATTAAAGAGGTTTCACAAATTCATTTTATTATACTTGTGGAAATTTTTAGCTTTTAACAAAAAAGGAGCGTAACATTGCTTATTAGTAAAATTAAATTGGAACGAAAATCAGAATAATTGCTAATGTCAAGCACTTAGTTTGTATTTGTTGAATAGCGATATTTTAAACTATACTTAAATTGGTAGAAACCTAAGACAATTTAACGAATATCATCACTTGCTCGAATACTTGCTGGATATTATGTACAAGATTAGTTTACCTATTCATTTCTAAGGACTAGGATTGGTATAGTCATTTAAAATTTGATACAAATAACAACTATTGTTTGAACATGGCATATATTTTGCAGTTTTTTTAGCCTTGGTCACTTTTAAGCTAAAGTCATAGTTTTATTATTTTTATTGCCACTTTCAAGAACAGTTCATGTAAAAAAGTCATTAGTTTTACTAATAATGGTACAATATATTTTAAGAATTAACAAATACTAAGCTGCTCTACCTACAGGCCTTTATTTAATTTTTGCTGTTGCCCCAACCAACCACCTTCCTACCAACCCCACACCAATCCAATAAAGAATTCCAAAGCCCATAAGGCATTAATCAAATAATGTTACTGATTTTGAAAAACGGAGACAATTTTATTGCACAGTATTATTATTTTTGGACATAAATGTTACGCCACAGTTTTACTCCAACTGATGTAGTTTTTTTTTTTTTTTTTTTCGATTTTTTATGTTTAATATGATACCAAGGTTCAAACTTCTAACGGGTTATTTTTTTTTTTTTTTTGGTAAGTATGAAACTCTTTAAACGAAGTATTTAAATTACTGTACGTTTGAGAAAACATTTTGCAATACAATACTAAATGACGTTTTATCTTGCAAAACAGTTAATTCCAATCAAACTGTAGTAAATATAAATGCAACCAAACTGTATAAAATATAAATCAATAAATATGGAGTCATCTTATTTAATATTAAAGTGAATTCACAGATAATTTTTGTTAATTTAATTATTTAAGCAGTTTAAAGAATAAAACATACATTTAAAGAGAAATCAACACTAAATTACGATAAACAGAGTCTAAGACTGAGTTGAGTTTTTGCAAAATTGTGCGTTGCGGCTCGTTTTATTGACACGTACAAAAATGTGGTACATTTCCAAATTTTTCTCATTTTGGAAGAGCAGTATTAAAAAAAAACAAGTTTATACGTTGAGGACCGAATTATCTTAAATTTTCTGACATTATATGCGTTGCGAAAATTTTGAAGTGACGAATGCAATTTAAAATAAACTTTCGACTATATTAATGCTAGTTATTATATTGCGTATAACAAATGTGGTACATGTAGATACAAACATTTACCTTACAATTCTTTCCAATTCAAAAGCACAATATTGACTTCATGTACACAACTCACTTTTTATTTTCGATATATAATGTATTTATAATGTAATGTAAGTAAATCACTGATGCTGATATGGTTCTTTTTTTAGCACTGCTCGCACTTATACCAAACGTATATGCTTAATTTCTACTGTACGATGTGAAGTGCAAACGAGACACAAGAGTAATATGTCTATCTCTTTTCCTCGTACGAGATAGATGGCATCGAAAGAAAGCCGATGGTATTTTTTAGTATAACAATTTTGAGGCGCTAGCAACTGAGTAGTAAATAGCAACGTTACTTATCTTTTCCAAGCGTTCCACAAATGAATCAATTGTTATAAAAATATCGACATTCTGAAGTTTATTACATTAAAATAACAAGGTACAAAAATGAAACTATCCATAATTCGTTAGTATATCCAAAAACGCTAAGAACAGTATTAAAATGCAAGCTTTAAAAAACTGTGCGTGAATCGAAATATTACTTGGAAGTTGTAAATTTATTTCAAATTAGATATATATATATTAGTTATATATTACAAGCAAAACATTTTCTCATCTTCCTCAATACTTATTTGTTATTGGACCTCCGCAAGCAACGTAACTTCATACACAACATTTTGTCAAGTTCTAATAAGAAAAAAAAATGTATTTAATAAGCGAATGGCTTCAAATATGGTACAAATGCGTCGAATACCATGCCAAATCTTCAGTTTAAAATTGGTTCAAATCGGACAGCGAATTTCTAAATTTTTAAAAATATTTTTAATTTGTTTACTTTTTTTAAAAAAAAATTTAATACAAATGCTGCACACGAAGGTCTATCAACGTCAAATGATGTGTAACAGGTATATAGTATAAGCATCCGTCCAACCGAAGTTAACTTTTTTTCAAGAATACTACCACAGCAGGCTCAGCTTGACGTAAGAGCCGTCTAAAGAGCGATTCCTCGATGTGAGGTTGGTCGGTGGAATGGTTAACAACGACGTAAAACAAAGAACCCGTAAGACACACACAGAACAAAGTGTACCAAATGCAATGATGGCTAGTCTAAACAAAAAGTACTCCAGGTGGCAGACACAGATGTGTTAATCCACCCGTGGATAACTCCGCGGCAGGGGCAAGGATTCTGGAGGCCACAACTACCGTTAGAGCAAAGAAACATGACGACTCCCGAAAACGATACAAGGATCACGACATACGGATGTGCACCTGGAACGTCCGAACCCTTAACAGGGATGGTGCAATAGATTACCGCTCTTGACAACTTCAGAGCAGACACTACATTAACTCTTGTGCAAAATATGGTCTGGTGAGCGTATGCCTGATGACTGGAACCTGAGTGTCCTGTGTCCAGTCTTTAAGAAAGGAGAACCAGGCTGCCCAAACTATCAAAAAATGGCATATTGTGTAATAGACAGAAACCATACGTAAGAAGTATAGTTGGACAGTATTAGTGCGGTTTTAGACCAAAAAAGTGAACTATCGACTCCATATTTACGCTGCGACAGATACTGGAAAAAACCAAAGAGAAGCAAATCGACACACACCACCTATTTGTCGACTTCAAAGCCGTTTTCGCCCATCAGATCAAAGTATTTCAAAGCACTGACCTCAACTGTAATTCAACATAATTACAAATTGGCAGAAAGTTAGTTTTCACTTCACTACAGACACACACGTCGGTTAAATCTTTTTTATCTTAGGACGTACCAAAGCAATACACATAAAAAGCTATTAACATACATAAATAAAAATATGTTGTTATATTTATATTTTACATACCTTGATCAATATTTTCCATTACTAGATCTTATTAAAATAATTTTTTGTTTCAAATAGCACAAGCACAAAGTAAGCTTTAGGTTTCCCCCTTTTTTTTGGGCCAAACAAACAGCTGACTAAACCCTGCACTTTAAAAGTCCGCTAAAATTCCAGGGATGCAATAATTTTAAAAATTTCTTAATTAAATACGTTTGAAGTATGAAGTAGAAACAAATTTTTTAAAGGTCTTAACAAAACAATTGTTTTCATTACCATTTACATTTAAAATTACTCACAGGTGGCTGGAAGGAAAAATAAGTTAACCTACGATGCCAAAACTATTCGTTGGTGTTTAGCGTTTCTTTAACACCCCCTGAGACGGAAAATCGTAATTTTCAAATCGTAGCTGTTCATGTGGGGGAGAACCACCTTTTTTATGTGAATTTCAGGGGTTCACTAAAAAACATTTTTACCTCATTTTTAATGATTAAAAACATTTGTTAATAACGTGCATTCATACACACACACACACACACACACACACACACACACACACACACACAAACGCACACACACACAAATATAATATATATATATATAATATATATATATATATGTTATATTCATATCTGCAAGAAAATGAAACATAGGATAAGATTTTTGAAAAACATGTAAGAAAAAAATTGTAAATTTATTTGTCATAAAAAAGATATTATGAGGTTAAATGTTATTATTAAATAATTTTTGCAATTAGTACATAATAATCATTAGATTAAAAAAGATAATTGTAATTAGTATACCATATAGATTTTCAAATATGTTTAGATGAAAAATCTACTACAGCTTCCTTCAACTTCACTGCATAATTTGGGTCCATCATATAATTCAGTTTTCGTCGGTTCCAAAACTTCAAAAATTCACGATGAATCGATTCCCCAGATTGTTCAGACCAAATACCAAATCCTTCCTCTCGCTCCAAAAACTCGAGAGATTGTTCGAGGTGTTTAAGGCATACGTGAATCTTCAATGTTTCCGTTACTTCTGTGGCCGCAAGGGATTTTCGTAAGTCAGTTATATGCATGTTTATGTTCCCACCAAGCCTCTCATTCGAAAAACAATCATGAACAATTTTATCGAGCGCTTTGAAAGCTGACACGTAAGGCACTAGGGCGAGCGGTCCTCCAACATTAGAACAAATTTCATGACTTAATAAGAAATCAGGTTCTTTCAACATCTTTCTACAGGCATTTCCTTCGAAAGAATCGCCATAACTTTTTGATATTAACTTTAGATGCTGCGGCCAGCTCAAGGCTTTTCCTTTTCCCAAAAGAAGGACTAGTCCTTTCCAAAAAATGTGGTTGACTAAACCTTGCAATATATGCTATTCTGGCATTACGCATTTTTCAATTACAGGCATGTCATCGGGGCTCATTAATCAGCGGAAGATTGATGGTGCTGTTATTCGATTTAGCCAGTTTTTTATTGCCACCAAGAGATATAAATTTCTTGTAATCTTGTCGCAAATCACCGTATGTTTTCACGACAAGATCTTGTTCATCATTCTCAAATTCAAACCGCGTTTTTAACTTTTCTAAAGAGACGAAGCAGTATGGACAAGGGAAGGTGGCGCTGGCAGTTTGTTGCCCATTAATGATTAAAAGTAGTTTAAAATCTGCAACGAACTTGAAAAAATGTCATTGATCTTTATCAAGTCGAACAGTTGTTTCACATTCCCATAACTTTCTTTGATATGAGGCACAATACACAGCATGATTAACTTATGTACACTTGTTAATTTAATAGCTTTCTGTCTCTTTACTGGAACAATGTCTACAGCTTGATCAGGATCAGAAACGTAATGTTCTGGCAGTATGGTCATACACACTTTAAAAAATCCCTGTCCACCATCTGCCATTATTTTGACAACATAGTTACCAACTAAATTTCTCCTCTGTATCACCTCCTCCAGTATTTCTTCAGCATTACACCACACTACAGGTCTTTCTGTCGAGCTTCACTTTTTTCAATATCAAAATCCAATATCTCATACTTATAAAAATCTGTCAAAACTCTAGCCCTTTCCGCAACTTGCTTAGAATAATGAGCAGGTATTGACTTTCGACCAGCATTTGCTCGAATGAAAGTAGCTAATTGTTTCATTTGTTGTCCTGAAGAACCCGATTGAACTTGGAAGGAATGTAAACTTTCGACAGGAATCTCAATAGGCTCAGGCGATTTTTTTAAATACAAAAGCCTTTTTTGATCCCATTGTATATACTTAAAGCCAAAGTATCTTCTTTCTTTCATGTCAATAGTAATGCATTCTCTTCTATTTCATGAATAAGTTTACTACAAACCTGATCTTTTTGCTTTTGTGGGAGATTATTAGTTAAATCTACAATATTTTCCACCAGTCTTCTTTTTGTACGAATACTTCTTATACAAGGGTGAGATATTCCCCTTCCAATTTTTTGAAGAAATTGGTTGCATAATTTTTTGACACTTTTTTCCTGTTTTTTCGGTAATGCGGGGGCTAACTTTGTCACTTTTGAATTTTGCGATCCAAACTGTCCGGTTTTATTATCGATTTTTGGAGATAAATGCAGGCTTTCACCTACTTGTAATTTTTTCTTCATGTTCATTGTTTCTTTATGCCGCGCTGTCAAACAAATATAACAATGATAAATTGCATTTTCATCAGTTCCCCTAGTTTCTCTTGGCAGATGAATATCCTCATAATTCGGCATTGTCTTAAACGGCCTGTTAAAATTATTCGCATTGTGTTCGGAAAGTATCTTTCGACAATTACAACAAATGCTTAGAGGATATTTAGGATCAGAGATAGAAAATTTTTCATTAATGAATTTTTGTATAAGATTTTCGTTATTTTTTGATATCTGGAAATAATCAATTTTTTGCTTCCCAAGTATAATTTTTCTCCCACACGGTGCACAAAGCTTCTTCCTATTTTCATCATGGTCACAACGATGATCACAAGGATGGGGCATTCTAATTTTTAAAATTTTGCACAAATTACACTTTATCACTATTATTAACTAAAAGATATTAAAAAGCTTCCACTTATTTCATTTTACTCAAACGGTAAGCGAAAAAGTTCGGAGATTGTTCGTGTTAACATTGAACGTACGAGTATGTTTCGCGCGGTACGAAGACAATATAAACAAAGACGTAGCCGTCATGCACAAACAAAACATTACACTCCAACAGAAAGCAATTAGTACACCGGTATATACACACAAAATATATGTACACAAAAATGCACGTTGACGGACATATAAATATTTTTTGATTATTTGAGACTTTAAAAGAGAAGCCTTGTAAGAACATTATTATATATAAAATTATGATAATTATTATAATATACAAAATTATAATAATTATTATATATAAAAATATAAATATTATAATTATTATGATTTTATATTTGAACAAATATAAATTTTTAATCGTTAAAAATTAGGTTTTTTTAGGGAATCCCTGAAATTCACATAAAAGGGGTCGTTCTCCCCCACATGAACAGCTACGATTTTAAAATTACGATTTTCCGTCTCAGGGGGTGCTAAGGAATCGCTGAGCACCAATGAAAAGTTTTGGCATCGTAGGTCAACTTATTTTTCCTTCCAGCCACCTGTGTACTATAACAAAATACTTCCTTAAAAACATCAAAAATATGCGTTATATTCCTATTAATTGTTTTATTTATTGTTCAAATTGAAATGAAAATATATCATTGGGAGTCCACCAATTTTTGAACCTTGTTTTGTGTCACTAAACAAAGAAAAAGTTTATACAATTCTTTAATAACTACCGAAAAAGTTTATAAAATTGCGAATCAATAACGAAATATACAATATACAATTTCAAATCATTAACGAAAAAGTTGAGACGGAACAAAATTGAACGAAACGTCACATGAAGCTCACCATAAGTCACAAATGGTGGGAAAGCTTTTGCTATCACAAAATGGCGTGTTAACACGCAGGAAATTATTGAGATAAGGTAATATAATACCGTGAAACTTCGATATAACGAACTTGTGGTAAAATGAAAAAACTGCTTAAGTCTGATTTTGTCGTTTTGCAGAAGAACACTTTCGAAAGCCCCGTTTCCATTAGGCCGCGTTCCGCGTTAGCGTTAAAAACTCGACAAACTCGCGTTAAATCGTATACAAAAAGATAGGCAGTTAGGTATGGGAAAAAGTCGCGTTAATTTTGAACGCGACTTTCGATAACACGCGTTCAAACCGATTTCTCACCGATTTCACACCGATTTCAAACCGATTTCTCTTATCGGTTCGAATAATTTGGCAATCGTAAGTTGCGCATACTTATGAAAACAGCTGACAAAGTAACCGCAAAAAAAATCATTTACATAAAAGCTTCAGCTGCATATATTCAAATGACGGATTACCTTATCATGCTCGTATTGGACAGCAGTTACTAAAGGAACAACACCTACATCCATTCGTTATATTAAAAATCTGTATTTAAAAAAAAAAAAAAAAATTTTTAACCTTTACAATTTTTTTACTACATAACAAACAAAATCAGCTGTTTTAACTCGAACGCTAACGCTAAAACGCAATGGAAACACCGTTCCGCGTTTTTCGATAAATTGTTAACGCGATAACAAAACGCGGCTCAGTGGAAATGCGGCATTAGTTTAAATCAAGTCTTAATTATACTCCTAAGCGAGATAAGCAAATATCGTTAAAAATAATTCAAATTTTGAATGGTGGTACTTTCAATACGGACATCAGCGTAGTATTCTCTTATTTAAATCTTTACTTAAGTCGAATTAAGCACTTTTTCCTTCTCACTACCGATATTACGAAATTCTTGTTTGGTATATTGAAAAAAAACTCGTTTTTACAAAATTTTTCATACAAATTTGCACTATCGCTGTAACAAATTTTGAGCCGGAAAGCTTCTATACAATGAAGCAGTTATTCAAAAGCCTCTTTGCAACGAAATCAGAATAAAGCAAACTATAAAATATATTAAATGCGTCACATACACATATGTAGTATGTTTAGCTTTGACTTTTCTCAAAATGATTTAAAAAGCAAAAAGAATGCGGATTGAATGCGAACCGCTAAAGAAGTTAAACTAATTGTCGGAAAACTTGAAACATTTTTTGAGGCACAGGATTCTACACCACAAAATGCATTCAATAGCTTAGCATCTGTTGAGAAAAGTATTGATGGTTGCATTCGAATTTTGAGAAAACAAACAAAATTAACACAATATTTTAATAAAATCTGATAACAAATTTTTTTTTATATTCATCTCTTGAATCAGTCAATTTTATAATTATTTTCATGTAAAAATATTTGAAAAAAAATTCATATAACAAATTTTCTTTTAATTTCGTTATACCATGGTTTTACTTTTACATTGTGTGCAAGTTAATAAACCCTATCCTATTAATATTTTTCTCACACTTCTGATATTAACTCTTCTTTTCAAATGTAAACATTTTTCTAACTCTGCGCAATCGCGCATCTAATATAAACAATTATGTTTTCACACTTGAGCTAAGCTTACTTGTCACCTCGCGACCGAAGTTTTAATTGATTTAAGCTCAATGCTTACGCTCTCTTACTCTCTTGAGTTTCTAAAAGCTTAAGAATAAGAAAGTGATCTTATGAAAGCTTTGTTTTCTCTTGAACAGAGTCGATATGTAATAGTAAGTTAGATTTAAGCTTTAGTTCTAATCCAGAATTCAAACAAAACGATTGAAACAAATCTTTGACTCTTTTTATTAATTGGCGCCCAACGTGGGGCAGGAGATTAAAAAAATTATATATCCTGCAAATCCGTCGCGAATTAATTCGCTTAAATTTTTTTTAATCAATTCTTTTCAAAACAAAAAAGGATAACCGCGGTAAAAGCCTTCGAATAAAAGGTTACGCGTATAACTCTTTTAAATTTTTTTTTCTAGTCCTTTTCAAAACGGTAAAGGCCTTCGAACGAAAGGCTACGCGTAAAAGTGAAGTGCAACCAATACAAAAATATAAGAAGAAATAAAAAGAAAGAAAAGAAATCTTTTTAAACGAAATAACAAATAATTTTTTTAAACACACATGCTATTTTGTTAAAAATTATCGACAAAAAAATCAATTAAAATAATAATAAAAAATAAATTGAATCAACAAAAACGTAAAAAAACAGTTAAAAAGAAAAATTCTCGTGCAGTGCTGTGCAAATGTTGTGCGGGAATAATTCAACTGCAATTTTTATAAAAAACAATTCTTAAATAAAAGTGAAAAATTCGTAAAACAGAAATTTACGAAAAAATAAAGATTTTTATGCAAAAAATATTTTTATTGAAAAATAAAAACAAAATTTAAAATAAAAAGGTGAAAAAAAAATCAAACATAATAAAAACGTATTGTTACCAGTATTTCTTTATGCAGACAACACACAAACACATAAAAAGTGTATAAAATCAACGAAAAATTAAAAACTTTTGTTTAAAAAAAAAAAAAAAAATAAATAAAATAAAAAAAAATGCAACAACTGGCATCGCATATAAATAATTTCAATTGAATAACTAAATTCAATTTAACAATTTGTGCCAATTGTAAATGCGAAGAGATTGTCGCAATTCTAAAATTTTTGTCAATTACATGAAAATTTAGTGCAAAATAAACTAAAAGCGATAGCTAATGTGCAAAATCGTACAATAAGGTGCATTAAAAACAAAAACAAAGGAAAACACTAGAGTACGAATAACTCTAGGCGGCGTATAAAAAAAAGGCAACACAAGCAGCAACACAAGCAGCAACAGAAGCAGCAACCGAAGCAGCAATATAAAAAATAGATTGTATGTAAGTTGATAATAAGATTTTGTAAATTCACGTAAAAATAAAGTTATTTGATAATAAGTTGTTCAAAATGCCTAATGAAAATCCAACGACCTCGTTACAAAGGACAGACTTGACCGTCGACTTAATTAGTAGATTGATAGCTGAGAGTACTATCTCATTGAGGGATGAGGTCAAAGCCTTGAAAGAACAGTTGGAAGCAGTCCAGACTGATAAAGTTGCGGAATATGAAAAACAAACAATAGATGGTACTGATTTTTGATTCAACTTCGCTAGACATCATAAAGTCATTGCCCGAATTTACCGGTAGGGCAAATACCTATGTTAGTTGGCGAGAGGCCGCTAATAATACTATGTCATTGTACACTAGAGGGGGGAAGAACATATTTTTCTGCTTTGGTAATTCTTAGAAATAAAATTATTGGTGACGCGAACGATTCACTTACCAATCATGGTACTGTTTTGAATCTGGATGCGATCCTGTCTCGATTAGATTTTGCTTATGCAGACAAGAGACCGGCTCACGTGATTGAAGAGGAATTGAGTGTACTTAGACAAGGAAATTCTTCTGTAATGGAGTTTTATAATATTGTCAATAAAAAATTGACACAATTGATTAACAAAACATTAATGTCTCATGACATAAACTCTGAAACATATAAAGAACTTAACACTCAAAGCAGAAATAAAGCTTTGCGCGTATTTATAAGTGGTTTGAATGAACCACTTTCAAACATTTTGTTTTCGTTGCAACCACCAGATTTGCCGAATGCTTTGGCAAAGGCTCAAGAGCTGGAAGCGAACTGCCAGAGGGCAAGATTTGCTCAAATTTATTATGATGGCAGGAAAAAAATGATTAATGAGGGTAGAGCAAAGTCCCAACAAAACTATTTGCGATATCCGAATGCTGATAAAAATGTAAAAAGTAATCGAAAAAATGATAATCATAAAAATAACAGTTTTGGTCAACCAGGGCTCAATCAAGGTGATAAACCTGAACCAATGGATATTGATCCACCTTTATCGAAACAAGGACATTACCAAAATAATGGTGTTCAAAATAAACATAATAAGAACTTCTCTTTTAAAAGACAGGCAAGCAGTAATCAGATTGCTCAGCCTCAACAAAAAACACAAAGGTTAAACCATGTGAATAATAATGAAGGAATACAAAAAGAACCTGTTGCTCGGGTTAACAATTTGAATGAGAACCATTTTTTAGGGGAACCAAAGTAGGTTTACCCTACATTATAAAACAAGATTTAAAAACAAATGTTAGTTATAAGATACTTTTGGACACAGGTGCCACAGCATCCTACATTAGGAAGGGTGTTTATAATAATAAAAATGAATTGGCTATATATAAACGTGTAAAGACAGTTAATGGTTTTTCAATTATAAAATATTTTCATAATGTGACAGTTTTGGGAGTTACAGAACGTTTTTACGAAATAGAAAATTTGGAGTCAGACTTTCTGATTGGCTTCAATATATTAAAAAAAATAAATGCTAAAATAGATTTCAAGAATTTGGAACTAAAATATAATGAAAAAACAGAAAGGATTTATCACGATTCAGAATTAGATAGTGATGATGACCGAGAATTGCTTGATAAGAATTTTGAGAATTTGGAAATTAGTCTTATAGACGAAGACGATGATAGTGTGTTTTTGGAGGAGAAGCCTTATAAGAGGCCATTTAAAAATAAAAAGATAAAATCGAAAAATAATAAAAAAAATGATACCAAGATTTGATGAGAATATTTCAGTCGATGATAATTCCGACATAAATTTAAAAAATAATAAAAGTAGTAGTTTGGAACAAAAATGTTCTGAACACGCCGTCGATGATTTTGCCGACAAATTTAATACTACTAATCAAAGTTTGGGATATAATGGTCCTGAACACGCCGCCGATGATTTTACCGGCAATTTAAATATAAATAATAAAGAAGCAGTTTTCGATGATGAAGGCGAGAAAATCGACAGGCTTACAAAGCATATTGTTGAAAATGTAAAGAAGTTGCATTCAGATATAGACATTGGCGTTCCATTTAGAACAGATATTCGAAATTCGAACTGATGTGGATACACCGATATGGAGTAAACAATACCCGTACCCAATGTCATGTAATGTTTTTATTAATAATGAGATTGAACGAATGCTAAAAGATGATATTATAACTAAAAGTAAGAGTCCTTACAATTCTCCAGTATGGGTTGTCCCAAAAAAAGGATTTAATGAGGATGGCTCAAAAAAACAGAGATTGGTGATAGACTATAAAAAGTTAAACGAACATACGGTCTCGGACACTTACCCTATGCCTGATCCTGGTGTTATACTAAGTAACTTGGGTGAAGCTAGATATTTTACTACACTAGATTTGGAATCTGGGTTTCATCAAATATTGATGAAAGAAGAGGATATCGAAAAAACAGCGTTTTCCGTAAATAACGGGAAATATCAGTTCAAGAGAATGCCATTTGGACTAAAAAACGCTCCTCGAATATTTCAAAGGGCAATGGATGACATCTTGCGTCCTTATATTGGAAAGATATGTCATGTTTATATGGATGACATAGTGATTTTTTCGGAAAATCTGGATCAACACTTAAAAGATCTGGATAAAATTATTGACGTTTTAAAAAAGCTAAATATGAAGATTTCTTTGGAGAAATCTAAGTTTTTAAAAAAGAGATAGAGTTTTTGGGATATGTGGTTGCCTATAAGGTCATAAAAACCGATCCTGAAAAGATATATACAATCGTGAATTATCCAGTACCCAAAAATTTGAAGGAACTCAAAAGTTTCCTGGGACTTACTGGCTATTACAGAAAATTCGTTGAGGGATACGCTGACATAGCAAAGCCTTTAACAAAACTTACTTCCGGTGAAAACGGGAAGGTGTCGAAAAACATGTCCAAAAAGGTACTTATCGATTTGGATGAGGAGGCCAGAAAAGCCTTCGAAAATTTAAAAAAGAATCTTACAGCTCAAGTTGAGTTGACTCAGCCAAATTATAATAAAAAATTTGTTTTGCATACTGATGCATCTGATGTGGCCATAGGTGCGGTATTATCGCAAGAATCGAGGCCTATCACATTCATTTCAAAGACATTAAATAAAACAGAACGAAATTATGCCACTAATGAAAAAGAATTGTATGCAATTGTTTGGGCACTAAAGGCATTAAGAAATTATTTGTATGGTGTTACAAACATAGAAATCCATACTGACCATCAACCATTGTCTTTCGCGATTTCAAATCGAAATCCAAATTTTAAAATGAAACGATGGCATGCTTTTATAGAGGAGTTTTCTCCAAAAATATTGTATAAACCTGGCTCAACTAACGTCGTTGCAGATGCATTGTCTAGAATGGTGCTACATAACGTAACTGATGAATCAATGAGTGAAGAAGAAGATAATTCGGATGAGGCCTGTACTCAGCATTCTGCACAGAGCAGTGCGGAAATTTTTATACAAGAAACAAATAAACCATTAAACCAATTTAAACAACAGATACTATTGTGTAGAGCTAATGGTCCTACAACGATTCATGAAAGTTTGAAAGTGTTTGGCAACACACGCCATCTCATTGAATATGATTTGGTTGAAAATTTAATAACAATTTTAAAGGAACATCTCCAGCCAAGGTTGGTAACTGCAATACATTGCACAATAGAAGACTTGTATGAAATTGGGAGGCCATTGAAGGAAGCATTTGAAAATAAATTTTTATATACTCAAATTTTTCCTATTGATATAACAAATCTTGATGATCAATGTTCCATAATTGAAGAAACTCATGTTCGTGCTCATAGGAGTTTTGAGGAAAACCTAAGGCAGATAAATGCAAAATATTATTGGCCTAAAATGCAGAAACAATTAAAAGAATACTGCAGAAATTGTGAGGTGTGCTGTAAAAATAAATACGCCAGGCACCCGAAAGAAATTCCTATTGGTAGTGCTCCTATTCCAAAAAGTGAGGGAGAGCAACTGCATTTGGACATATATTATGCCCAGAAATCGAAGTTTATTACTTGTATCGATGCTTATTCAAAATATTTGGTTATTAAACCAATAGAAGATAAATCTAATATTGAAATAAAGGTTCTAGAATTGTTGCAGGTGTTTCCATTTGTGAAAGCAATAATGCTGGACAATGAACCAAGTTTTTCCTCTGCTCAATTTAAATCAGCAATGCAAAGAGCATCAATATCTTTGTATTATAGCGATCCACGCCATAGTACTTCTAATGGACAAGTGGAACGATGTCATTCGACAATCACAGAAATCGCTAGATGCATAAAAGAGGAATATAAATTATTAAGTTGCCAAGAAATTTTACTTAAAGCTGCTCAAATGTATAATGATTCGGTTCTTTCTACAACCGACAATAAACCAGTGGAAGTATTGTTTAATAAAATTGATCATTCGGATATTCCTAGCAAATTGGAAAGTAAACAAAAGAAGATGCTGGATTTCCATAATAAAAAAAGATTGCAAAAAAAGTATCGGACAGGTGACACAATATATGAAAAAATAATTGGAGAAAGAAATAAGTTGGAACCTCGATACAGAAAACAGTAGAAAGGAAGACTTAGGTCAAAAAAAATAATAAACAAAAACAATACAATTGTTCACAAAGATAAAATTAAATTTTAATGTGTAATTTCAGTGACATCATGTCGTTTATCCCGTCAAACCCGAAATAATCGACTTTACTAGAAATGACTACCTGCTGTTACGGGACGGTGATTGCCTTGTTTATCGTGAATATGCAGATTTATTTCATATAACTAATTTAACATATTATAATAATATTTTTAATGAGGAATTTTTATATTTCAAAGTAAGAAAGAAGAAATAGACTTCAAAATAAATTTAGAAATAAATTTGGTCAAGACACTTTTACAACAATTAACATATTCAAGATCAAAAAGGGGTATTAATGAAATTGGAACTTTATGGAAGTGGATTTCGGGAACGCCGGACCACGATGATTTTATGACCGTTAGTAATAAAATTGACGATCTTATAGAAAATAACAATAAACAGTTTGTGATTAATTCACAGTTGTCTGTTCAAGTAACGAAGTTATCGGAAGCTATCCGAGGCTTGGTAAACAACAAAGATAAAAGATGAGAAAATATCGTTTAAAACTTGTCTCTTTGGACTTGCAAAACCTTCTCAACACTTTGACACTTTCAAAGGCTAATATACTGAATCCTTCAGTGTTTAACTCTAAAGACAACATAGAAATTTTAAAACACGAAAAAGTTCAATTGACTATATCGGACATACTTGACGTTTCTGAGTTTATCATATTAAAAAATAATGATTTAATAGTAATATACATTAAGTATCCTATTGTAAGCAATAATTGTGAATTATATAATTCAAAAGCCATCGCTAAAGAAGATGGAAAATTAATTGTTGACTCAAATGTTGCGAAATGCAACAATACTTTTTTCAAATTAAAAAATATTAAAAAAGAAATCTCTAATAATTATTGTCAAATAGATTTAACAAAAAATTGCTTTATTAATTTATTGAATGAAGAAAAAGCGATTTGTTCGAAAATTAAAGAAAAAAAATAAACAATTTGAAAATATTACTGATGGTGCTATTTTAGTATCTGGAATTAATTATATAAATAATACCAAGTTGAATGGAACATATTTGATATTGTATAACGAAACTGTTAAGATTAATAATGTTACTTACGAAAACCATAAATTAAAAACTTTGGAATATATAAAGCACCATAGTTATACTGAATATAATGTTGAAGAATATTTGGAGTCAAACAATACAGAATTAAAATTTGAAAACATAAATTTGTTAAATAAAATGTTTGACGAAAGAAGTCATAACTTTTTTACATATTTTACTGTTGTAATAATAATCGTAATTACTTTGTATATTATTGTTAAAATTAACAAATTTGTAATTAAGAGACGACAAAGGAAAGAAACAAAACGTCAGGAAATATTATTTCTTGAACTTAATGAAAAAAATTAAAAGTTTCGTCAATCGGGTCGATTCATTTTAGGAGGGGAGGAATTAACAAACCCTATCCTATTAATATTTTTCTCACACTTCTGATTTTAACTCTTCAAATGTAAACATTTTTCTTTTCAAATGTAAACATTTTTCTAACTCTGCGCAATCGCGCATCTAATATAAACATTTATGTTTTCACACTTGAGCTAAGTGTTTTCAATTAAGGATGACAGATTTACTTGTCACCTCGCGACCGAAGTTTTAATTGATTAAAACTCAATGCTTACGCTCTCTTACTCTCTTGAGTTTCTAAAAGCTTAAGAATAAGAGAGTGATCTTATGAAAGCTTTGTTTTCTCTTGATCAGAGTCGATATGTAATAGTAAGTTAGATTTAAGCTTTAGTTCTAATTTTACTGGTGACATCGCTTGTGAAGACTGTCAGTGCATGATGTGTTGATAAACTTCGACGAAATCCAAATTGATTGTCTTTTAATACGTTGTTGTTTTTCATCATGATTTAGTAGCTTCCTCCGTTGACGAATACTTCATAAGTTTTGGCGACATTTGAAATTAACGAGATGGGTCTGAAACTTTCTGGAGACGTTGATTCCATAGCTGGTTTCAAGATGACACAAACTTTAGCCTGCTTCCACGTTAGAGGTATAAATGCATTGTTGAACATGTTGTTAAAGATGATTACCAAGTGTTTCTTTAGAGACATCGGACTTTTCTTTAGAAGATACATTGGGATGGAATCATGTCCTGCCGATTTTTTGTTGTTCCTTGATTTCAGCATGCTCTCAAGGTCCGCTACACTTAGAAATTCTTTGTAGAGTTCATTGTCTTGATGATCTGTTTTTATTGAACTGTAGACTTCGGAGAATTGAAATAGAGGTTGATTATCTTCGATGCCTGCTATATTGTTCTCGATGTCGGTGTTGTGTTGAGGGGAACCCAAGTTCTTGTTTTGGTTATGAACTTTTTCGAATTGGTTTGCAAGAATGTTAACTATTTCTTGATCTTCTTCATAGTTTGTCTCGTTTACCTTCAGATATTCAATGTTCATATTCTTTTTGATTCCAGCTAGTTTCTTCAACTCCTTGAAAGTGTTTTTATTCATAGTGATGGAACTAAACTTCTTACTCCAGAACTCATCGGTTTGTAAATGGATCTGCTCTTCTATTATTTTGGAGATGTCTTCTATAGCTGAGCTTTGAAGATTGGGTTGCCAGTTCTATAAAACGTCGCCTTAACGTTTTCTTTAAATGATATAAGCTTCATTGTTAAGTCGGACAGTTTGACGAGGCCTCCAGCTTCAAGATGATTTCTGGCACTGATGATTCAAACGTGCGTGTAGAATGGTGTTAAGTTCTTCAGCGGCAACGACGAGTTCTTCATTGGAAAGATTACGATGACTGTCAAGTGTTCACTTGCCCCGCAAGTTCTCTATTGATTTCTGCATGGGAATTCCTGGATACTTGTGTTATTGAAGTCCTTGATTTGAATGGGTCACTACTTTGTTCAATGCTTTTGTTGGTAATTATTAGTTCAACTGCTTTATGGTCGGATTCATAATCCAATGGTTTTAAAGAAAAATGAATGCTGTTGTGGATAATCAATATTCCTTATTAGGCTATTTGATGTTATGAAGAAGTCTAGATAGAGGTTTATTCCATAGTTGGACGGTATGTTGGAACTTGAGAGACATCGAATAAAACACTTCGTTCTCCAGCCATTCATCAAGGAGTGACCACAATGGCGCATAAAGGAGTTGACCAGCCGCCACTCAGCTACGTTTATTAAAGAAGTTCAGATCCTGTGAGACATCGTTCGTGTGTTTTGGGTTTAATATAACAAAGATGTGAAGTGTTCGACCACAAATGATATCACTTACAGAGATACCATCTGTTTCTAAATGTATTAAGTTATGGAATTTTAAAGTTTTAAAGTTTAAATTTTCTTTAAATAAAATTGCGCAACCGCCTCCGTTACTCTCTGTCTGCTCTTATAATTTTATAATTTTCAAATGATAGTTTATATTTAGAATTTAGTTTGGTTTCTGATAATAAAATTAAATCTGGTTTATTTTCTAATATGAGTTGATTTAAGTAGTGTCTGCGAGCTAATCTGACTATTGAATTTACGTTTAAAGATATTATTTTTAATTTAGACATAATTGGAACATTAACATTGGAACATTGGAAGGTTAAATAAAGCTGATTTCTTTTCATATCATTATTGTTAATTGAGTTGTACTTTGAATAAAACTAGATATTTTAGAGATACAAGCATTTAAATCTTTACCGAAATGATCAAAAATTTTCATTATTAATATTAAAGTTCTTATTACTATTGTTGTTTTGGTTTTAAAGCGGTGACTATAACTAACATTTACCTTCCTCATAGATTGACTGAAGTTGATTATTGTCTTCTGGATGTTGGATTTCTGTTGAACGCCATGTTTGGGTTGATCATCCGTCTTCGGTCTCACTGGGCACTTCGAATAGCTGGCTGCATGTTCTCCAGAGCAGTTTGCGCATTTTAATGGGATTCCTCTTCTGGTCATTTTGGTTCCGTCTGGGCTGTCGATGACGTATTCTTTGTTGTTATCCTCTTTAGTTGAATGGGACAAACTCCAATCTCATGTCCTTCTCCACATCATCGATCATCCAGATGGCACGAAAACTACTCAGATTGGTATAAAACTTAAGTATCAATTGTGATGGGGAACACGCGGCAAACTACTCCAAGTGTCCAGTAAGAAGTCAACTTGTCGATGCAAAACAACCAACGAAGATCTTGACGACACCTCGTGTAAAGATGCCATCCGCATCTTTAATATCAAAAGAGAGATTCAAAGGAAAATTTGGTAAGGATCTTAACACCTGTCTGTCTTCTGTCCAAAAACAATAATTTTATTGCAAAATGCACCTCCCTAAAAGTTCAGATGAAAAAAAGGGGCACTATTCAATTTATTACACAGCCCTGCAAATTTCTATTTTTCGGATGTGAATAAAATGGGACCTAGTGTTTCCGAAGGGAACACGAATCTGGGCTCAAAAAATTTCCATCACGTCAGGTTTTCGAGAAAAAGGGGGTTGAAAACCCTAAAAATAGCGTTTTGTCCATTTTTTAAAAAATTGTAGAGTAGAACCCTGATGTGCTACGAAAACTACCGAACCACTACCCGAAACTACCGAGACGACTTAAGTCGATGTTACCTGAGCCGCTGCCTAACACAATTCAATTTTCTTGGGTTGTTGTGCCATAGAAGTACAATAACATCTTAAGTGCTAGTTTCCAATAGATTCTTACTGTAAAAACTTTTTCCAAGAACGAACCAACTCCACAAATCACTCACTTCTTTTTTTGTACATTATTTTCCCCTAAATAAAAAATAGGGAACTGTACGCTTTAGCTTAGACACTGAAAAACGTTCGATACGACCTGGCAAAAAAGGATAGTATAAAAAATTAAAAACATCTTTTCTCTATCGCCTACGATTATTTATGTAGGGTTATCTCATTTTGATCTTGGATAATAGATTGCTTTAGGGACAATCATGGAAAAGTCCTTATCCACATTATTAGCTGACGAGGGAGTTCCTCAGGGCTCCATTTAAGCCCCAACGCCCTTCCTTTACCAACCTGACAGCCTGTAGATGAACACACTAAGAAATTGGAAAGAGAAAAATTTTTCTTTATTACCATGTTTCCAAAGTTACATTGTTTACAGTCTCAATTTTTATTTTTACTTAATTTGAAATTTACTTTTTCAAGAATTTGAAATTATATTTCATTTACAGTCTTTTAATTTTTTTTTTTTTTGTACATTATTTTTCTAATTGTTGAGAAAATGGTAAAAAACTCAACATTTGAATTTTGGAATTTTTTTTAAAAAAAAACTACATACTAAATAACAAAAAGAATTAACAAACATATTGGTTACTATCGAACCTACCATTATAGTAGACAATCTCATTTTGATCATTGTACAAAGAGTTGTGTTCATTAAGTATAGATATGTGTTTTATGCTATATGTTTTATCATTCAAGTTTACATTTTCATTTTTCATATTTTGGATTAATTCATTTTCTATATTGTTCAATGAGTTCCAGTACTTTAAGGCTGATTTTACAAGAAAATTGTCAATTCTGATTATTTTACAAGTGTTATAAAGAATACTATTTTTTACATATTTATAATTATCAATTCTTTTTGTGTTTGAGCAGCATCTTAGATATTTTCTTTCTAATTTTCTAATTTTTTCAATGTTATTGGGAGTTAAATTGAACCAAGAGGGAAAAGCATAACTTATTATGGATCTTAAAACTTGTTTATAAAAAATGAGTTTAATTTTTACATTTAAATTATTGCATTGTCTAAGAATTCTATTATAAGTAGAGAAGGCGATATTGCATTTACGTATTATTGATTTTAAGTGACAATTGAAATTAAATTTGGAATTTAAAACTAATCCGAGATATTTTAATTCTTTAACTGTTTTAATTAAATTATTTCCAAGTTTTACATTTAGCTTAAACCTTTTTGCATTTTTGTAAGATTTACCATTGGTGATTTTAATTGCTTCACACTTTGCTATATTTGTTTTGATCTTCCATTTCTGAGTGTATTCTGAGTACTTTTCCAGGTAGTTATTAATAAGTTTTTGAGCAGTTGAAATTCTGGGATGGGAGGCGTAGACAAGTATATCATCCGCATAACCAAGTGTCTTAACGATGTTGTTGTCTGGCGTTGGTATGTCAGCTATGTATATGTTGAAGAGTAGAGGGCCCAAGATTGAGCCTTGTGGGACTCCTTCAGTTATATTTTTGACATCTGATTTGGATTCTTTTTGTTGTACGAAGAATGTTCTGTCTTTTAAGTAGTTTTTGATTACTTTGCACAGGTGTATAGGGAAGCCAAACATGTCTTTCATTTTATATATAATGCCACTTTGCCACGTCGTGTCGAAGGCTTTCTCTGTGTCGATTCCAACAGCAATAGTTCCGTATCTCTTATTAAGTTTACTGGTGACATCGCTTGTGAAGACTGTCAGTGCATGATTTGTTGATAAACTTCGACGAAATCCAAATTGATTGTCTTTTAATACGTTGTTGTTTTCATCATGATTTAGTAGCTTTCCGTTGACGAATACTTCATAAGTTTTGGCGACATTTGAAATTAACGAGATGGGTCTGAAACTTTCTGGAGACGTTGATTCCTTAGCTGGTTTCAAGATGGCACAAACTTTAGCCTGCTTCCACGTTGGAGGTATAAATGCATTGTTGAACATGTTGTTAAAGATGATTACCAAGTGTCTTCTTTAGAGACATCGGGATTTTCTTTAGAAGATACATTGGGATGAAATCATGTCCTGCCGATTTTTTGTTGTTCCTTAATTTCAGCATGCTCCCAAGGTCCGCTACACTCAGAAATTCTTTGTAGAGTTCATTGTCTTCATGACCTGTCTTTATTGAACTGTAGACTTCGGAGAATTGAAATAGAGGTTGATTATCTTCGATGCCTGCTATATTGTTCTCGATGTCGGTGTTGTGTTGAGGGGAACCCAAGTTCTTGTTTTGGTTATGAACTTTTTCGAATTGGTTTGCAAGGATGTTAACTATTTCTTGATCTTCTTCAATTTAAAATTAACTCCAGAACTCATCGGTTTGGAAATGGATCTGCTCTTCTATTATTTTGGAGATGTCTCGTAGTTGAGCCTTGAAGATTGGGTTGTCAGTTCTATAAAGACGTCGCCTTAACGTTTTCTTGAATGATATAAGCTTCACTGTTAAGTCGGACAGTTTGACGAGGCCTCTCTGCTTCACGATGATTTCTGGCACTGATGATTCAACTGCAGTACGTAGAATGGTGTTAAGTTCTTCAGCGGCAACGACGAGTTCTTCATTGGAAAGATTACGATGACTGTCAAGTGTTCTCACTTACAAGTTCTCTATTGATTTCTGCATGGAATTCCTGGATATTTGTGTTATTGAAGTCCTTGATTTTAATGGGTCTACTTTGTTCAATGCTTTTGTTGGTAATTATTAGTTCAACTGCTTTATGGTCGGATTCATAATCAATGGTTTTTAAGAAAAATGAATGCTGTTGTGGATAATCAATTTTTAGGCTATTTGATGTTATGAAGAAGTCTAGATAGGAGCTTATTCTAGTTGGACGGTATGTTGGAACTTGAGAGACATCGAATAGTAAACCTTCGTTCTTCAGCCATTTATCAAGGAGTTGACCAGCTTTGTTGTGGATAGGATCACCCCATTCTGGATTGCGAGCGTTGAAATCTCCACCTATTATAACTTCGCCGCCACCAGATACGTTTATTAAGTAGTTCAGATCTTGTGAGACATCGTTCGTGTGTTTTGGGTTGTATATAGCAAAGATGTGAAGTGTTCGACCACCAATGATATCACTTACAGAGATACCAGCTGTTTCTAAATGTATTAAGTTATGGAATTTTAAAGTTTTAAAGTTTAAATTATCTTTAAATAAAATTGCGCAACCGCCTCCGTTACTTTCTCTGTCTGCTCTTATAATTTTATAATTTTCAAATGATAGTTTATATTTAGAATTTAGTTTGGTTTCTGATAATAAAATTAAATCTGGTTTATTTTCTAATATGAGTTGATTTAAGTAGTGTCTGCGAGCTAATCTGACTATTGAATTTACGTTTAAAGATATTATTTTTAATTTAGACATAATTGGAACATTAACATTGGAACATTGGAAGGTTAAATAAAGCTGATTTCTTTTCATCATTATTGTTAATTGAGTTGTACTTTGGAATAAAACTAGATATTTTAGAGAGACAAGCATTTAAATCTTTACCGAAATGATCAAAAATTTCATTATTAATATTAAAGTTCTTATTACTATTGTTGTTTTGTTTTAAAGCGTGACTATAACTTACATTTTCCTTCCTCATAGATTGACTGAAGTTGATTATTGTCTTCTTGATGTTGGATTTCTGTTGAACGCCATGTTTGGGTTGATCATCAGTCTTCGGTCTCACTGGGCACTTCGAATAGCTGGCTGTATGTTCTCCAGAGCAGTTTGCGCACTTCAATGGGATTCCTCTTCTGGCCATTTTGGTTCCGTCTGGGTTGTCGATGACGTATTCTTTGTTGTTATCCTCTTTATGGGAATGGGACAAACTCCAATCTCATGTCCTTCTCCACATTTGACGCAGCGGTATGGCATCTTACAGTTGATGGCAATGTGTGTGAAACGTTGACATCTCTTGCACTGATTGTTACGATTACCTTTGAACGCTTCGATCTTACTGCCGTGTCCAAGAAGGCTTCGTAGGTTTTTGAAGGATTTGACGTCATCCTTACTTTTTAGTTGAACAATCCAGTTGTTTTTGAACATGTGTTTAACTGAGATGACGTTGATGATCTCGATCTTCTGTTGGATCGCCTCTTTAACTTCCTCTGCATCGTAGGTATTGGAGATATTCTTTAGAAGCAGGGTGGTGGGCTTCTCTTCCTTCGGGGTGAACGAGTAATAGTTAATTTCTTTGGCTTCCAAAAAGCTTTTGGTTGACACATATTCAGCACTTGTAATACACTGGATTTTCACACTTTCCTTTCTGATGAATACGGTGAAGTTATCATTTTTAAGTTGAGATTTGAGATCGTTGATGATTTGCTTATGTTCCGTGAAATAAGCTATTATAGCTAGTGGACGGCTAGGTTTCTTCGGCTGCGAAGATTGCTTAGTTGATGTTGAAGGCCACTTGCAAACCGGAGGTTGCATAGATTCTTGCTTCTTGTTTTCAGCAGTTCCTTGTTGTTTTTTAACCTCTGTCCTTCTCCTCTTCTTTACAGTCTGCATTTCTTCGTCATTATCTTCGTCACCCTCCACTTCTTCGCTGTCATCGTCTTCATTATCGATGGGGTTTTCAAGAAGTTCGAGTCGTTTTTAGCTCCACGTTTTCACTTTTGAGTTCATCAATTACTTTAGTCTGTTTATGGTACTCAGCAAACACTATATTGAACTTATCTTCCAGAGGGCGAGAATCAAAGGGTTTTTTGGCGGTGGGGCTTCGTTCCCTGCCATCACTATACACTTCTAATAGCCTATGCAGTTGACAACCTTATATACTCAGGTAGACCCAGACTTTGACAGGCTTCCAAAAAAGTTAAAAACTATCCGAAAACCTATAGTGATTACACAAACAAATGGAAAATCAAAATAAACGCAGAAAAGAGTGTGGCCATCAAGTTTTATGAAAATAATAGAAAATAATAGAAAAATTAAAAATGTTGAGATTCTGAAATACATTAGCTTAAACATCAATAAAAATCTTAAATTCACCAAGCATATCGACATTGTGATCAATAAATGCAAGGCAGCTCTATCCTTATACTATAAAATCTTTTCAAACATAAATCTATCAAAGAAATCTAAACTTTTGCTATACAAACAAATTATTCAGCCTGTTTTGGGTTACGCCTCTCCTTCTTGGTTTTCCATTTCTCCGAAAGATATAGAGAGGCTAAGGAGATTTGAGAGAAACTATCTCCGTCTCTACAATTTATTGAAAATTGTCTCTTAAAAAAATTAATTTATAATAGCCAAGTCTCGTTGGACGACACGGTAATTGATGTTAGACATCTAATTAAACTTATAAATGAAATTTACAGTAGTGTACAAAATGTTACACAGTTTGAGTTTATCTTTAAGTTGGTTTGTAGTTATATTTTGTTACATTTAAAAAAAAAAAAAATTAATTTTTAAATATTGAGTTTTTGGCATCTTTCTCAATAATATTATTTAATTTTTAAACTAATTATCTCTAATAAGCCCAAATGTAAATACATGTAAAAAATATCTTTTAGAAAAAGACTTATCAGTCTATTAAATAAAACACTAACGTTAGCTCTTAGCACTTAGTTTTAGGCTAAAACATTGTAAATGATTTTGGGTAAGTAAATTAAATTGAATATAAGTAGGCAACAAGAAGAAAGAAAAGTGTTTTGTCTATGTTTTTAAAAAGTGTAAAAAAAACAAGTAAAACGTTAACTTCGGTAGCACCGAAGCTCAAATACCCGCCTCACGAAACTTTAATAATTTTCTTGAAAAAATAAAAAAATCGAAGGCGAGTCTGTATGGGGTCTATATGTTATAGTGGCCCGATCCTTGTCATATCGCAAGCATATTCATAAAATAACAGTAGAAGTAATTTTACACAGATCAGAGTGAATATATCCATAAATAAGAACTATTTTCATACAAAATCTAAAAACGTGCGCTAGGTTTGTATGGTGCTATATAAAAAAATGGGCGTGCCACCTTTCTCTTGATTTTGGATGCCATTAGAAGTGTTTTTAGCCAATTTGTAGTAAATAGATTCATAAATAAAAACTATTTTCATACAAAACATCGAAAAAAATAGTGGTAAGTTTGTAGGGGGCTGTATCTCAAAATGGGTCCTGACATACAAACTGCCTAGGAGCACAAGAAGCTTAAGTTCAATATCTTTAAAACTTTCCGAGAAAAACGCATTGCAACATTCGATTCGTCTCGTCAAGCTAGCTGATAAATAATATAAATACTTTATGCGTTACAAACTTTCCGAAAAATGATAATACTCTTCACACTATGTGTGGCGGGTATAAAAACAAAGAACAAAAGAAAAATTAAGAAGTGAATTGTTAACAATGGAGGACGAATAATCCGAATCAGAGGATAATAGCAATGCTGTTGCAAAATTACCACCTGATAACCAGTAACATTGAATCACCATAAGTAATTTCAAAGAAAAAGAAAAAATTACAAAAAAAATCTGCAACCAGAAATTTCTTCAAGAAATGCTACATCTGCTAAGCCATCGGCAATCATTGCTATTGCTGAAGATATAAAAAACCTGAGTGTGCGTATTAATGCAATAATAACACAAAAATACATGCGACAACACAACGTTAAAATAAAAGTGCTTCGACAAGCATGATTACTCCTGGTCACTCTAACGAGTTTGTTTACGTTTTTTGCGATGCTTATAAAAGTTTTCCAAAAACTACATTTTGCATCATAATAATTATTGTACACCTTTTGTATCATAGTATTGTATAATTGGGACCTCAAAAAGTTGAATAACCTGTAAATATATCAGAAGAAATTTATCCCAAGTTAATGTGAACACCCACTTTTCTAAGCAACCTGTTTTTGCTTACATTAATTTCAAAATTTTTTAAATTTAAATTTAATCTGATAATTTTAATACAAAAAAAAAAAATAATTCATTAACATAATTATAGCTCGATTTTTTAAATATAATTTAAACTTCGAAATCGTTGCTTTTGATAACATCAACAACCAACATCAATTTGACTTCGACGTCCGTCCATCTTTTTGTTGGACTCTCTTTTTAGCGCTTGTTTGCTCAGCAACTATTTTTAGAAAAATAATCGATTCAAAATCATTTATACAAATAAAATTCATTTTTACTTGTGTTTGTTTTGAAAAAAAATTTTGAACATTTGTAATATTTTTTGTAAACAGCTGATTAACGTTTACTTCAAAAGTAAATTTTATATTTATCTCACTTCCACTTTTTTACACAGAGTTGTCATTTTTTGTAAAATTTGCTGCACAGCCACACCGTTTCTACAGTATAACAGTGGAAAATTCTGCTAGTAAGGAGCATGGTACAATAAAACAAGGTATAGCCACTGCTTCAAATAAGGAGCTTGTTCGTTGCTCGTGTGTATGAAAGACATACATAGAGAAAAAAAAAAAAGCATGTAGTTTGTTGTTGGTTTTAAAAAATATTGTTGTTGCTTTTGACAATTTTTTTGTTGCTGCTAATAGCTAATATGAGAAAGAAACAATATTTTTTGACAGTAAGAAAACGAAAACACACACGCCGAAAAAATTACACACGAGAAACAAAAATTGTGTTTTGCCGTCGGTTCCTTTACAATGTAAAAACAGCATTGATTTTGCTTTGTTTGTGAATTGACGAAGGGTATGTTCTGGAAACAAGGGGTTGAGAAATCTCAAGCCTAGTGGCAAACCTTTCGAACAACTCGGTAGCCATCAATCGACTTTAATAAAAATAATACAAACTTATCCAACGCATCATCAATGGCATCTCTGGCTTCCTGGGGACAGCAATACTCAGCATATGCAGCAAGGCGAAGGAATGTAATGGCACCAACTATCTCAAATGGAAGCAATATACATTAAATTATTGACGAGCGTCCAACTTCCTCAGAGGCAGCAAGGAAGACCGCACAGAAGACAACGGCTGAAAAACCAATCAAGAGTAAGGTATGTATATACCACACGAATTCTTGTGGTAACTTAAAAACTTTCGAAATATGTAAAATGGTTTAAATATGAAAGACTATAGCTTTAATATAATCAACGCTAATGTACAGCAGACTTAATAATCATAAAAAAATGGTTAGTAGATTCCAATTTAAGGTCACACATTCACTCTGAAAGAGGAAAAGCCTTATAATTTCCTGCTTAAAAACTATCCAGCATATATGAAAGCGAGGGCATTCTACAAGAATTCTTCTTTAAATTTGAATATTACCATCAAAAGAATAAAACAGTTTTTAAATAATATTTGAAATGTGTAGTTAAATAAATCATTGTTAAACTATTAAATAATTATTGAAAACATTTAAGAGCAAAAATCGTTTACAGTGCAAACATTGCCAACGTTTTAGCCACGCTGCAAGCAATTGCCATCTTACATGCAGATGTAATAAATGTACCATAAATGTAGCTGAGAAAGTTAAATGTGAAAACTTTACTGGCGATCATGTTGCCAGCTCTAAACTCTGTCCGATTAGAAAAATGTTATTATGCGTCTGTCCAATAAAAAAAAGTCCACAAAAAATTCGTGCAACAAAAATAAAATTATTCTAGCAAACACCTGTGGCTTAAAATATGAAAAAGAAAAAAGTATGCAAGTGTTGCTCCTGGTCAGCAGGATTCCGAATTTATTAATAGCATGTCTGCCGAGTTTAATAAGATATTTGGTCGCCCCTTCTTACAATGCGCCGTAATTTTTAAAAAAATTCAAAGTACGCAGACAAAGACAATCAAGCAGGCATAGCTGTTGGCGATGACCGATTTATTTATTAAATAATGTCCGTCCTCAATTGGTTGCAATTAAATATAAATTCTCTAATATCTTTAACAAAATTACATGAATTTGAGTAAATTTTGAACAAATACAAGCCGGATATAGCTTTGGTTTCCCAACGTCACCTAAGTCCTGATTTAATATTGGGTGCGCAACTAAAGAATTTCGTATTTGTTACTAACCTCATATCTATTTATGTAGTCAATATTTTGACAGTGACAGCCAAAAAATCAAGAACATTTGATATGTCACAGTGAATATTAGTAAACACACAAATTTTTTTTATTACAGTCAAAATGTCAAGTTACGTTCCAACAAAACATATATTTGATCATAGTTCAAAGTCTGTTTATCGACTGGTATGTATGTATGGCCGTTAAAGCTTGTGGTAAGCCTGGGCATCACATAGGGTATTAACCCAGGTGGTATGATCCAAAGCCACCCAATACCAATTCTGGATCCCGATCTTCCGGACGTCCTCTATGACCTGATCCTTCCAACGCAGCGGCGGTCGTCCCCGCTGTCCTGCCCCTCTGATTTCGTCCACGTTTTTGTCGTACATCGTTCTCGCTGGAACTTCTTTATTCATTCGAAGCACGTGTCCAGCCCAGTGCAATCGTTTATACTTGAAACCCGCCTGACTATATGGATGTCATTATATAGCTGGTACAGCTCGTCATTCATGCGAATACGGTATATGTTGTCCACTCTGACAGGACCAAAGATTTAACGAAGAATTTTTCTCTCAAATGTTCCCAACACCGATTTGTTAGCCTCTGACATGACCCATGTTTCTGCGCCATACATCAGGACTGGGATAATCAGCGTGTTGTAGAGTTTGATTTTCCTTGTTCCGGATAAAATTCTACTTCCATTTGCTTACCGAGACCAAATTAGCATCGGTTAAACCAATTTGTCTAATTTCTAGCTGGTGTTGTTTCTCTTGTTTTTTGAGAGCCCAAGTAGACGAAGTTTTCTACAACTTCGAAGGTGAAATTCCCCATAGTTACAGAATCTTTAGGTCGTGTTATTGATTTGGAGGATACCAAGTACTTCGTCTTACTTTCGTTCACCGCTAGTCCCATCTTACGGGAGTTCTCTTCAATATCTTTGAAATCCCAGCTCACTGTACGTGGACTTCTGCATAAGCAAGCAGCATAGTTTCTTTTAAGAAAATATTGCGCGTCAAATCGACGTGTGGGCATTGGCGTAGTATAAACTCCTACAAAGAGATTAAAGAAGTCGCACGACAACGCATCTCCCTCTCTTGCTGTCAAAGGGGTCGGACAGATTTTTACCGACCCTGACATCGCTTTGAGTATTTGTCAGTGTCATCCTTCAATAGCGAACGATTTTTGACGGGATTTCAAGATCAGTCAGTGCTTTGAAAAACTTTGATCTGATTGGCATTTCGAAAGCGGCTTTGAAATCGACAAATAGGTGGTGTGTGTCGATATGCTTATCCTTAGTCTTTTTCAGGATCTGGCTCAGCGAGAATATTGAGTCGGTGGTCGACTTCTTCGGTTTAAAACCGCACTGGTATTGTCCAACAGTACTTGCTACGTACGGTTTCAGCCTATTGTATAAACTAGATAGAAATTTTGTACGCGACTTGTATGAGACTTATACCGCGATAGTTTGCGCAGATTGCGGGGTCTCTTTTCTTAAGGATTGGACAGAGCATAGTTACGTTCCAATCGCTGGGCATGCATTCACCAGTCCACATTTTGCATAAGAGTTAATGCATACATCGAATCAACTCTTCGCCGCCGATCTTAAATATCTCTGCCGGAAGTTCGTCTGCGCCGCGCGCCTTTGTTATTTTTAAGCATTTATATAGCTTCTAAGACCTCGTCATAGTCTGGTGGCTCCACAGGAATGCCATCATCGGTGGGGAGGAACCAGATATTCATCTTCTCTGCTGGCGGCATTGTTCCCGTCCTAGCCCCGAAGTAAGGTAGAGAAGTGGTTTCTCCATAACGTTAGTGACTCCTGGACATCTGTCACCACATTTCCATGCGCATTTGTACAGAACGATGCTCCGGGCTTATAACCTTCGGTCAAACGCTTGATTGGTTGATAGAATTTTCGAGCCCCATTTCTGTCGCACATCATCTCAACTTCCTCCACGTACTAAGTCTGGTACGTACCTTGGCTAGCACAAGATAGTGGTCCGAGTCGATGTTGGGACCTCTGTATGCTCGTACATTAATCACACTCGAGGCATGTCTAGCATCGATTAGCACGTGGTATATTTGGGTGCGGACGCTTGGGATGCCACCGCCCCAAGTTGCCTTGTGGATGTCGAGGGGCAGCTTATGACCATGTTGCGGCCCGCGGCAAAGTCGATTAGCCTTCCTCCATTGATATTGCTGGTGTTATGTAGACAAAATTTATCCGATGGTTGGGCGAAAGATGTCTTCTCTCCCAATTTGTGCATTTAAATCACCGATGACAATTTTGATGTGGTGCTTGGGGCAGCGATCGTAGAGGCTTTCTAATCGCTCATAGAATTCATCTTTCTTCACATTGTCTTTATCCAATGTCGGGGCGTGTACACATATTTAGGGGGTTTTCTGGGTCGTAAAAATTTGTTTTCGATTTTTTTTGCATTTTTTATAGCTTGGATACTTAAGAATATCGCTTTAAAACGATTTTTTTGAAATTCGAAATACTTAAGAAGATACAGCTACTTTTGTCGACCAATTTCTTCGCGAGAGATTTGTTTACTAAACATACATATGCGTGCACATATGCACGCACGCAGCATTGAGATTGCTAATTATATTCTACTGAACCCATTCTCGAACTGCATACTTTCATTTTCACCTTACTTCTTTAAAAAAAAAAATAACTTTAATATCAAAAAAAAAGTCTTTTTCTTGAAAAACATTTTTTCGTCTTTTTTGAACCCACGTCCCCGCCATTTTCTCAAAAAAAAATCGCAAAAACTTTTTGAGGTACGGACGAGAATAACATCTTTACTGATTATAACCCCATATTTACTTTTCATATCAGACAACCCGGAGACCCGGAATCGTGGCCGCCAGCACCATACCTTTTTTGACTACCGCTGTAAATTTTGAGACGAGACCACGTAGTTTCCTACTAACCACGAAGCCACTATGCGTTGACTCTCATGGCCACTGCAGTAAATGTCGCAGGTTGAATTTTCTAGTTGTCCGTTTCCAATCCATCGCATTCCCTGTCAAGAGTGTCAATCAGTTCTTCAGTTGCACCATTCCTATTAAGGGATCGGATTTTCCAGGTGCGTATTTTTTAAATCGTGTTCTTAAAATCTTTTCCGGGGTTTGTTATCCTGAGTAGCAGATTTAACGGTAGTTGGGGCCTCCAGTATCCATGCCCCTGCCGCGGAGTTCAACACGGGTGGATTTTCACTTCTGTGTATACCACCTGGAGTAGTTTTGTTTATTCTAGCCGTCTTATCCATGGTTCGTGTGTTCTTATGGTTTTAAGTTGTTTTCCGGTTGAGGGGCCAACACCCTGCGAACAAACCTGATTTTGAGGGTTATCTTTTTTAGACAACTCTTACGTCAAGCTGAGCCTGCTATGGTGGTGTTCTTGACAGCCCGCACACAACACGGGTCGGGTTTATCGACTAGTAACCGGTTAAATAAAGTTCCTCTAATAATTTAAATTTCGCCACACTAGGCACAAAAAAGGTATAAAGCAAACAAAAGGACGTCCGTTATTTGCACCAGCTGTGTTTTTTTTGTTGCAATGATTTCTCTATTTGATATGTTTTCGAAACCGGTGGATTTTTTTGCGTTTAACTATTTTATTGCATATTTAATGTCTGTTAATGTGAAAAAAACATTCATTACACGGTGCGACAAAAAAAACGAAAAAAAGTTTATTGGATGGGACGAAGTGTAGGTTGTAGGTATAGTAAATTAGATTACTTTGGCAATTTTCTTGTGCACGTCGAAATGTTGAAATAACGCTAAAAACTGTTTTTTCGATGTTTATAGTGTTAAACCACTACATATATGTATGTCTTACATCTTACAACGTATTTCAATACATCGTTGGAAAGAGAAGACAAGCACCTTTCAATTGTGTATTACATTTCCGAACCTATCTTTGTGTATTTTAAAGGCAAACGCAATTTTTTGTTTTTTTTTTTCCTTCCACAATTTTCGACTTTATCGATGATTCCAATTTTTCATACAAATTTAAATAAAACAAGAAAAAAGTTAACTTCGGTTGGACCGAAGCTTATATACCTGTTACACATCATTTGACGTGGATGATCTTCGTGTGCAGCATATGTATTAAATTTAATCTTGAAACAGTAAACAAATTGAAAATATTCCTAAAAATTTAGAAATTCGCGGTCCGATTTGAACCAATTTTAACCTAAAGATTTGGCATCGTATAAGAAGAATTTGTACCATTCGTCCGTCCGTCTGTCTGTTGGTTTGTTGCTAGGCGATTTATGCGCTCAGTTTTAAAGATATTCCACTGAAATTTTAAACTTATGCTTTTCTAGGTCCTGTGTACTGTCTATGTTAAAATCAATGTTCCACACACACCTTTTAGGTATAGCTCCCATACAAAAGTACAACATTTTGTCAAGTTCTTATAAGGAAAAGAATGTATTTATAAAGCGAATGGCTTCAAATATGGTACAAATGCTATGGTACAAATGCTTGGTTCAAATCAGGCCCCGAATTTCTAAATTTTTAGGAATATTTTCAATTTGTTTACTATTTTAAGATAAAATTTAATACAAATGTTGCACACGAAGATCTATACACGTCAAATGATGCGTATCAGGTAAATAACCTTCGGTCCAAAAATTTTCAAAAAATTTAAATTTTTCATACAAATTTATATAAAATAAAATTTTGTGTTTTTTGATTACAAACTTTTTTTTTATATTTGTATGAAAAATTGTAATTTCTAAAAAAATTGTTTTTAGAAAAACTAACTCAAAGATAGAAAACAAACTAACTTAAAGATAAACTAAAACTAGGTATCATATTGTACACTACCATACTTTCCATTATAATATGTTATTTCACCTATGCTGTTAAACAATCTATTTTCATTTATAAGTTTAATTAGATGTTTAACATCATACAGCATGTCGTCCAACGAGACTTCGTTATAAATAACACGGTGGGACAATTTTCGACTTTATCGATGATTGCTTGCACTATTTTGTTTGAAAGATACATCTACAGTTATAACAAAAATTTGAAAATCACGCTTAATTACGAGTAAAATGAATGTTTAAGGGGTTATATACAGTTAGGGATTTTCAAAAAATCGATTTTTTTTTTTGCATTTTCTTAATATATATATATATATATATATATATATATATATATATATATATCTGAGTAAACACGCACAAAATTTCAAGTCGATCCGACGAATATTTTCGAAGTTATAGACACATTAGTGAAGGCGCGCCGAGAGATCTCGCAATAAAGTAAAGTGCTTTTAAAACTTTAAACGCGTTTTTCTCGAAACGGTGTTTTCAAAGTCGGTGTGCAAGATTTCTCAGAAACGGCTGAACCGATCGGTCTGAAATTTTTACACAAGCTTCTTAACTATATTTTTTAGTAATTAATCGAAGGATTTCCCCATCCGATGAAAATTTTTTATTTTTAAAAACAATTAAAGAGCCAAATTTTGGTTGAAAATCGAACCTTTTGCTTTGAGTAGCCTCCATTTTGTCAAAAAAATTTGTTTTGCTAATTCCTTCGATTAATCACTAGATTATTTATTATATTATTGAAATTTATTTGGTTTTTGAATTTTGGATGATCCAGTCCAGAGATATCGTGCACACCGCAAAAGGCCTTTTTTTTGCGGACCTCTGCAAAATTGGCAATATCAACGTTCCCGATAATTATTTTTGGCAATAAAACATATGTGAATATAGTTTAAGGTTGTCATAATATACCTGCCAAGTTTCAAATCAATAAACCAAATAGTTTGCTTAGAAAAATTTCTTGAAAAATTCCTTTTTTTCGACCTCCTAACTGTACATAACCCCTTAATGGGACAAATCCGACATAAATTGACGAAGTTATTCAAGTTTTTCTAAAAGCAAATTTTTCAAAAAATACAAAATACCGTTATTTCAAAATCCCATTCAATAAATTTTTTAAAAAAATTGTTTTTGTCGCACCGTGATATCTATAAAAGTTATGTTTACAGTCGTCCAAATCGTCTTCTAAGAAGCGTTCAGAGAAATCGCAATCTTCTAAGAAGCGTTCAGAGCAATCGCAAAAGCCGAAACGACAAAGGAAAAAAGCTTCTTTACCTCGGGTTACTTTTGATGTTGTTCCTGATGATGAAAGGTGCTATCAGGGTAAATATTGTGAAAATATATGTGGGTGAAAACATGATTTATTAAAACATAGGCGAGTTCATTTTGGCACAAAGTATACTTTTGTAATATTGTATTTGTCCAAATCGTTTTGAAAACGATATTGCATTACGAAAGCATTATTTGGAACACAGTTCGGAAGATAATGAGACACGGGCAAATCATTTAGCAGCACGCCAAAGAGAAATGGCGCATATAAATTTAAATTCGAATAAAATTGAAACACTATTCTCAGCCGCTAAAAAAACAATTGGAAATGAAAATAATGCAAAAATACGCTACAAATGTGAATATTGTGGAAAAAGTTATAGGCTAAAATGTAATTTATTAAAACATATGAATAAACATTTTGGTGAGAAAGTATACCTTTATAATATTTGCCCAATTCGTTTTGAAAACGAATTAGAATTACGACAACATACTATTGAACACAGTTCGGAAGATAATGCGACACAAGCAAAACATTAAGAAGCTCATGAAAGAGAAATACTGCAATTAAAATTAAAAGCCTCTTTACAAAAGATGCAGAAGAATAGTGTATGCAAGTTGCGCAACGCTCGGTAAATCCTTTCAACAATGGTAAATTAATTACACGGTGCGACAAAAAAATGATTTTTTAAAAATTTATTGAATGGGACTAAGTGTAGGTTGTAGGTACAGTTAAATAAAATTTTTTGGCATACTAGAATTTTCTCTTGCACATCGAGATTTTCAAATAACGGTATTTTGTATTTTTTGAAAAATTTGCTTTTAGAAAAACTTGAATAACTTCGTCAATTTATGTCGGATTTGTACCATTAAACATTCATTTTACTCGTAATTAAGCGTGATTTTCAAATTTTTGTTATAACTGAAGATGTATCTTTCAAACGAAATAGTGCAAGCAATCATCGATAAAGTCGAAAATTGTGGAAAAAAAAAAAAAAAAAATTGAGTTTGCCTTTAAAATACACAAAGATAGGATCGGAAATGTTATAACATGTAGTACACCATTTTTTTTTTTTCTTTCCAGCCACGTATTGAAATGCGATGTAAGATGTATAGTTCAATCCATATAGTTGTTTAAAACTATGAACCTCGAAAAATCAGTTTTTTTACCGTTATTTCAAAATCTCGATGTGCAAGAGAAAATTCTAGTATGCCAAAAAATTCTATTTAACTGTACCTACAACCTACACTTAGTCCCATCCAATAAATTTTTTAAAAATTTTTTTTTGTCGCACCGTGTAATTAAGCTTTTAACAAGATCATTTTTAATAAATTCAAGTTTTTCAATAAATTTTATGCATTGTTTGATAAGGAAGCTGTCTATTCTTATTATTTGAGCCTCTCTGTTGTACACATCTTCATTTCTATAATATTTATTGTTATCAACAAACACCAGACCTGTGCAGTGACGAATATACTTTTTCTCAAATCTCCTTAGCCTCTCCATATCTTTCGGAGAAATGGAAAACCAAGAAGGAAAGACGTATCCCAAAACTGGTCAAATAATCTGTTTGTATAGCAAAAGTTTAGCTTTCTTTGACAGATTAATGTTTGAAAAGATTTTATAGTATGAGGATAGAGCCGCCTTGCATTTATTGATCACAATGCAGATATGCTTAGTGAATTTAAGATTTTAATTGATGTTCAAGCCAAGGTACTTCAGAATCTCAACATTTTTAATTTGTCTATTACCCAAACTAATTGCTAGCGTTAGTTTTTTTTGCATTTTTAAAGGAACGACTATTATAACATTTTATGGCCACACTCTTTTCTGCATTTATTTTGATTTTCCATCTGTTTGTTTAATCACTATAGGTTTCCAGATAATTATTAAAATTTTTGAAGCCTGTGAAAGTCTGGCCCTACTTGAATATATGATGATGTCATTTGCATAGGCTAACAACTTAGTGTCTTCGTTTATAGGCTGCGGTATATCCATAGTATAAAGATTAAAGAGCATTGGGCCTAAAATGGAGCCTTGTTGAACTCCCTCGTCAGCTGACACACTATGTGATAAAATTTTTCCATGCTTGACCCTAAAGCATTTATTATTAAGATAGTTATAGATAACCCCACATAAATGGTCGGTGAAACAGTAAGAATGTTTTAATTTGTATATTATCCCTTTCCAACAGTTGGTATCATACGCTTTTTCAGTATCTAAGCTAGCCGCTACAATCCCTATACTTCTGTTCAGCGAAGACAATAAGTCTTTAGTAAATACTACCAGTGCGTGATTTGTGGAGTGGTTCGCTCTAAAGCCAAACTGAAAATCTTTTAGCAAATTGTTGGCATAGGCAAACTTTAATATTCTTCTATGTAAATACACCTCATAAAGTTTTGACACATTGGATAGCAATGAAATTGAGCGATAACTTTTAGGCAACTGTGGGTTGTTGGATGATTTTAGTATAGGAAAACCAAAGCTTCCTTCCAACAAGGGGGCATAAACGAGTTATTATATATATTGTTAAAAAGAATTAACAGAAATTTTTTAAGGCTCTCTGGGATTTTCTTAAGTAGATACATGGGCACCGTGTCGTTACCTGCCGATTTTTTATTATTTCTGGACTTAAGAACATCCTTTAGTTCAACCAGACTCATAAACTCGCCGTATCTAAATCGGTGTCTGAGGATTTTCATTGCTTTCAACTCAGAACTAAATTGAAATAACTGAGGAGGATCCATAAATTTAGAAGTGAAGTTCTCAACATATCTTGTGAATCCCAAATCACCCATATCTTTATTTTGTCGATGTATGTTAGCAAAGTGGTCTGCCAGAACATTTATTTTATCAAGTGTATCATTATAAGAGACATTATTAGTTACCAAAGTGGGAAGTTCATAGTTTAGCCTTATGCCAGCTAGTTTTTTAATATTTTTGAACAAGTGCCTGTCAGTATTGATTGATAAAAAGTTAGTTCTCACAGTGCTTGTTATGAGTCATTGCTATTTGTTCCTTAATCAGAATGTCAATATTTTTTAATATTGGCTTAATTAAGGGATCTCCAGTTCTAAAGAGCATACGCCTCAATTGCTTTTTGACTTTAATAAGTTTAATAGTAACGTCTTCCAGCAGCAAAAGTCCTCTTTCTCTGATCTTAATTACTGGAACCGAATTCCTAATTGCTATTTTAAGGATGTTGTTTACATTTAATGTTGCATCAACAATTTCCGAGTTGGTCAGGTTTCTGGTGTCTGCCAACTGTAACCGACTGACAACCAAATTTATAGTACTTTGAAATCTGCCCAAGATTAAGAATTGTTTTTGGCATACAAGTTCGAGTTTTTTGACCTTGGATTAGTAACTCAACTGCCATATGGTGCGAGTCATAAGACAATGTCTTTAGGAACTGCGGGTGAAGTGGGCTATAATCAATACACAGTGAGTTGCTAATCAGGAAAAAATCTTAATACGAAGAGACTCTAGTAGGTGTAAAAGTAGTTTTGTGGCTGATGCCATACCTAGTTTTGTGACATTCAATCCACCTTTTAAGATTATTACCTGCGATATTGTTGGTTTGATCTCCCCAGGCGATATTTCTGGAGTTGAAGTCGCCACCAACAACCACTTCTTCTCCATTTATGAAGTCAAATATTTTATTTAAGTCAGCGGTAAAGTTTTTACTACCACAACTATTATATAGAGAGACAATGTGCAGGTTTTTATTATTCAATACATTGTTAACTACAATAGATCAGAGCTCCACTGAGTTAATATTATTAATCTTGGTAATATTAAAGTCAATGTTTTCCTTTATAAGAGTGGCACAACCACCCTCACTTTGGTTTGAACGGTCATAACAAACAATTTTATACTTTTATACTTATTCGGTACCTAGGCTTGAGCTTAGTTTCAGAAACCAACACAATATCTGGCTTGTGATCACAAATTAAAGAGTCTAGAAAATATCTGCGTCTCAAAGAAATCAGCGAATTTGAGTTGAGTAAAATAATTTTTAGTTTAGACATAGCTTAAACAATAAATTGAATAGCGCTGCTTTTTTTCATCTGAACTTTTTAGGGAGGTGTATTTAGGAATAAAAGTATTAATTTTGGACAGACAGGTGTTAAAATCCCTACCAAAATTCTTCTGAATCTCTCTATTTATTTTTAATTTACTTCAAGAATTGTTTGTTACAAAATCTCTGTAACCCACATTTTGACGGCTGCGGAATGCATCTTTACCCGATTGTTACACTTACTGGACACTTGAAGTAATTTGCCGCGTGTTCCCCATCACAATTGGCACACTTAATTTCATACCAATTTGCGTAGTTTTCGTGCCATCTGGATGATCGATGATGTAGCTCTGGATATTTTCTTCTATATTTGGGATAGGCATTTGCCAGGTCCATGTCCTTTACCACACTTCACGCATCTGTAGCTCATGTTGCAATTGGTAGCCGGATGGTTAAAGCGTTGACAGCACTGAAGAACGTTGCTTCCTTTGTATCTGGTCACTTGTACACCAAATCCAAGTAGACTGCGTAATTTTTTACGTTGTTGGCAGACTCAGAGTCTTTTAGCTGGACAATATCCATTCTTTTATTAAAGCGTTTGACGTTGATAATATTTACTTTTTCCACTTTTTCAACTATTGCTGCATGAATTTCTTCATCATCGAAGCCATCAGCGTTGTGTTGACGCATGTATATTGTTGTATTCTTATTGGCTAGGTGTTCATTAAAAAGCACACTAAGGTTTTTTAAATCTTCGGCAATAGCAATAATTGCCGGTGGATTAACAGATGTAGCATTTCTTGCAGAAATTTCTGGTTGCAGATTTTTTTTGTCATCTCTTTTCTATTTCCTCGGAGTTACTTCTGGTGATTCAATGTTGCTGCGCTCTCATTTATTTGCAATTGAGACCACTTTTCCACTATTAGCATTCGTCTCGTTGACACTTTCTTTCCATTTCTTCTGCCTCGCTTTCAGAAGATTCAAGTTCAGTTAATTCGCTGAGTTTTCTTTGCAGCTCATTTACCAGAAGTGCAAGCTCTTTATTATTTTTTTCAAGTTTTCAATTTGTTCCTTTTGAACATATCGGAACATAAGTATTTCATTTTGTTTGTCTGGTGGTAACTTTGCAAAAGTATTGCTTTTATCCACTGGTCCGGATTTTCGTCCTCCATAGTTCACAAATCACTTCTGAATGTTTTTTTGTTGTTCTTCTTTTTTTTTTTTTTTTTTTACTCCTTTCAAAAACGCATAATTATAAAACACATTTGCTCTTCTTTTGATCTTTTTGCTACTGCTCAAAAAACTTATAACTGTAGATGTAGCTTTCAAACAAAAAATAAAGTTTGCCTTTAAAATACCCAAAGATATGTTAGGAAATGTTATAACATGAGGTACACCATTGGAAAGGTGCTTTTTTTCTCTTTCCAATGACATATTGATATACGATGTAAGATGTTTAGTTTAACCCATATAGTTAAACAGTATAAACCTCGAAAAATCAGTTTTTACCGTTATTTCAAAATCTCGATGTGCAGAAAAATTCTTGTATGTCAAAAAATTCTATTTAACTGTACCTACAACCTGCACTTAGTCCCATCCAATAAATTTTTGAAATTTTTTTTTTGTCGCACCATGTAATTAATGTAAAATTTTATAGGAAATTTTTAGTCTTTCTTCATCTCTGCCTCTCTCAGAGAAAGATATCTTTTTTATATTCCAACTGAATATATGAGGAATAAACTGAATTGAATTGCAATCGGCTGTTTTCTTCTGGGGCTAATTACTTCAAAAACATCGCAACAGGCGTATACAGCCTAGTTTCGCAGACTAGCATGACGTCCGGCTTCTGTTCGTTCAAGAAAAATTGCAGTTTTGTCTTTTCTCAATGCTGCGTAGCGAGCAAACATTACCATGAACATTTTTTAGGTTATTTATTACTTCTGGCATAATGTTAAGAGCAGACTTGCTAACTTCCCTTGCCTTTCATGCAGAGGGACATTTTTGTTGTAAGTTGGTACAAAAGCGTTTATTTTTGAAAAGATAGTCGAGAGAGTATCACCAAAGACAGCGTTACATTTATTGTTTAAAAAGCTTACTGGGTCAACCGAGTTTATTGGCTTTGCTTGAATGCTGTTACTAATGTTTTGCTTATTTTTAAGCGCATTTGCGTATGACAATGTTGGTATGAATTTATTTTGAACTGATTTAATCAGTTCTTCCTTACGCGCTGCACTTTGTTCTTTTTTAGCAAGCAGCGATTTTTTGATGCTTTGGTACATTGGGCATTTTTTATAATTTGCTGTATTGGCAAATTCTAACAGTTAACGCAATAAGTCTTTTTTACCAATGGTGGTAGTCACCGTAAGTTGCAGTTGTTCGGACCATGACTGTCGCAACATTTTACACATCTATAAGCCATATGGCAGTTGCTTGCTACATGCTTATAGCGTTGACATTTTTTACATTGTAGGATGCGACTACCCCTTAAACACTCCTAATAAATTCAACTCTGGCTAAGGTATTTTAGAATTAGTATTTGTTTGTTTTGTCGCTCTCATGTCCGAAATGAATCAGGCAGAAGGAGTTAAAACGGCTTATCCGATATAATTCTACATGTATTTCCAGTTCTTCTAAAGCAGTAGTTATATCCTGCTCGTCATACGAATTTGGGTAATTTTTAAGCACTAATGAAAAAGGACTTCATTACGGGGGATGAATATGTAAAACAGAACATTTTCTTTTATAAGAAACTCTCTGCTTTTTTGATATATAAAAAGATTTTTAATCTTAAGGTTAGTCGAAATTTTGTCTTTTAGTATTTTAGCATTAATTGTGTTGATTATGATTTGTGGTGGTTTTTGCAGTTTGCCAGACATAGGCATCTTATGGTGTCTGCTGTTCATTTTGTTTTGAATTTGATGATTTATTCTCTTTCGTTGATTTCTTTGCAGATTTTACTGCTGCTGAAGCTTTTGTCGTTGTTGTTGTCGCTGCCGGTGCTGCTAATGTGGCTGCTTTTGCCAATTTTGCTACAAACATTCAGTGCTGCCAAAAAATTTTTCGAAAAAAAAGCTATTTCTAATTTGAACACGAAGAAAAAATCTAAAAATTTTGCACAAAAAAAGCTAAAAAATTGTTTTATAAATTTTTATTAAAGTAATGCGTAATATATGACGCCGAACGAAAATTAAAAGCGTTTTCATTAATTCATCTAGCTCGGTGGCGTCAGCTTCCGATTCGCATTCGTACAAATGGTCGTACCATTCATACGAATGCGATAAGTGATTTGCGCGCTTTCACTTATCTTGGCTGTTATAGTGACTTTGCAGTAGCTGTATTAAACTTTATGCTCGTCCGTATCATCTTTGTGAATCCAAGCCTTGATTTCTTCGCTTTTCAGCCAAGCATCTCGGCACTTTTGCTTATATAATATTATTTTGCCATTAAAAATTATTCAAATTATTTCAATGATTTACATTATTTCGCGCACTTTTTTGCATAGAGATGACAGTTTGCTTAATCTAGTGGTGGCATTGAGCAAATATCGATAAAAAAAAATAGTGATGTGATTGGCACAGTTTTACATTTTAGTGCAAAAAGTGGCAAATTAAAAAAATGCTTAAAAAAAAAAAAAACTTTGTAAAAACATACTTCCCGCTTCCAACTGTTTTTGTTCTTCGAACGATGAGTTTTCATTATTGTATTTTGTTGTTAACTTTCCGAATTGTTGTTCTATTCAAATAAAACGTGTTAGCAATACATTGTAAGCTTCTTCTTTTAATTAAACTTTTTTTGTTGTAATTTTCCATTTTTCTTTGTTTTCAGATTCGTTCAATCTTTCATTTGTTGGTTCTGAAGTTCTTGCGCTTTCAAATTTTTGACATATTCTTTTTAGTACAACTTATTTTAGTAATTTTTTTTTTCTTTCTAAACGAGTCTTTTTTATTTTTATACGTTTGCTTTCGTTTGCCTCTTTCAAGCTTTTCTTTATAGCAACTTCTGAGAATATTTTTATCTGCTCTAATTGTTTGTGAAGTATTTAAATATATTTAAAAATTGTTTAAATGTCTCAATGCTGGACTTTGCCACCTTTTCTACGACCATTCATTTTTCACTTTTTTATACCCGAAACACATAGTGTGAAGGGTATATTCAGTTTGTCTGAAAGTTTGTAACGCATTGAAGGAGACGTCGTAGACCCCATAAAGAATATATATTCTTGATCAGCTCGACGAGACGAATCGATCTAGCCATGTCCGTCTGTCTGTATATTTCTAGGCATCTTTTTTGTTGAAGATATCAAGATTAAGCTTTTCTCGGCAACGACTATATTAAGTTCGAGAATGAGAGTGCCACGCCCATTTTTAGGTATAGCCCCATACAAACTTACCATTTTTTTTTTCGATTTTTTGTATAAAAATACTAATTATTTATGAATGTATTCGCTCCCAATTGGGTAAAAACATTTCTTTTGTTATCCAGTGTTAAAACCAAGATGCCACGCCCTCTTTTAGGCATAGCCCCATATAAACTGTCCGTTTTTTTCCGATTGTATGAAAAAAGTAATTATTTATGCATATATTCACTTCAATTTGGCTAAAAACATTTTTAATGTCATCCAACGTCAAATCAGATGTGCCACGCCCATTTTTTTTGTATAGCCCCCCAAAAAAAACTTTCCGTCCATTTTCGAATTTTTGTATCAAAATGATTATTATTTATTCATGAATTTACTCCATATTGGGTAAAAACTCTTCTAACATCATGGTGCCACGCCGATTTTTAGGTGTTTCTTAAATACAAACTTACCGCCCATTTCCAGATATTTTCGAGAAATATGTTGCTCAAAATTTGAAATTAATATTGTGTGTAAACTTGGGTGACCACTGATGATTACACATAAACTCTTTAAAGAGTCGTGTGACGGGTATTTAAGCTTCGGTTCTACCGAAGTTAACGTTTCTTGTTCACTTAACTTTATCACTTTACAAAATACACACAAGAACTAATACTGTTTCGATTAGATTAGATTTGTTTATTCATTTTAATTACATTGGATTTCGTTTTATAGATTGGTACTACAATATTTACTTAAATTTAATATTTATGTTTATAAGTGTACAGAAGAGTTGGGTTTTCAAAAACCTTAAACTCTACACCAAAACGTTATTTTTTGGCATTTATAAACTTTTATTAATAACACTATAGGCTTACTAAGAGATATCTGCAAAGTAGTGAATTAAGGCCTCAAAGGCACAGTCTTTAAGTTACTAAGTCTTTATTTTTTATTTATTTTTTGTGTTTACTAAATTAAATTAGTTATAACCTTATACCCATAGTCTATCAGGTAGCGTTCAAGAGATATTAAATCAGTTTTTGTATAAAACTTTTCATTAGAAATGTTTATATAAACATTATTTTCTGTTTTTTGTACGCCTCTCTACCTATGTATGTATGTACCTTAAACATTCTCTCTCGATTTTTGCGAGCCTTTCCAGTTGAGTATTGGATATTTGAAGCCATACCGGGAATCCTTAAGCAAGAATGAGTCTGCAAATTTGTGTATATAGAATTTTCCTAATTTTAGGCCAATTTTTAATATTTTACATATATCTCATTTTTTTCTTTGGTGTTATTAGTTTGTGCGTATTAATGCACACTTAGGCAATAAGAACACAACAATATACATGCGACAGCACAACGTTAAAATACAGTGCATCGACAAGCAAGACTACTCCTTAATAAAACAATTTCTAGTTGACAATGACCTTTACTCCCAAAGATGAAAAACCATTCACACTACTTATAAAAAACATTGCTGACGGCTTCGATGATGAGGAAATTCATCCAGCAATAGTTGAATAAGTGGAGAAACGAATGGCTATGGTCGGATATTGGTGTACAAGAGACCAGATACAATGGAAGGAACGTTCTTCAATAGTATCAAATCATCTAGACACCAATTGTAACATGGAGCTACAGATGCGTGAAGTGTAGGAAAGGGGCATGGACCCTGGCAAATTCCCAATTTCAAAAAAGAAGCAAACATCCAGAGCTACATTATCGATCGTTCAGATGGCACGAAAACTACGCAGATTGGTATGAAACTTTAATGTGTCAATTATGATGGGGAACATGCGGCAAACTACTCCAAGTGTCCAAACAACAAACGATGCAAAAATATTGTGTTGGTTTCTGAAACTAAGCTCAAGCCTAGGCACCGAGTAAACATAAAAATATACAAATGAAAGTGAGGGTGGTTGGGCCATTCTTATAAAGAAAACCTTGACTTCAAAATTACCAATATTAATTCAGTGGAGCTCCCTGTTCTATTGTTGTTAATAACGTATTGAATAATAAAGCCCGCACATTGTTTCTCTATAAAAAAGTTGTGGTAATAAAAACTTTACCGCTGATTTGACAACCTTATTTTGCAATATAAACAAACACATGTATAAGGTGGCCAAATATCTCGCTTCCCCTTTTTTGCTTTGGTTTCAATGCTTTATAAAAAAGTTACAGTGATTGAATTTAGTTCAAATATGCGCCGTTTTGTTCGATAATCTGTTTCCATCTAGACGGCAACTTTATAATACCCCTTGTAAGAAAACCCCTCGAACGACGGGAAAACTTCAATATAGCGCAAATTTCGGCGTTAGTGAATTTTATGTTTACACGTCTTAAACGCAGTATCCAAACTAATCATGCATAGCGTCGTTTTGTATGTTATGTCAAGACCTTTCAAATGATGTATAGTATTGCCCGAAACGAGCTCTGTAGCGCTTTGTACAATGTCAAAAGACAAAAAGGCGGATGGGAGATATTTGACAACCGTATATATTTGACTTTACAAATGGAAAAGAAGTGGTTGTTGGTGGCGACTTCAACTCCAAAAATATTGCCTTGGAGATCATACCATTAATCACGCAGGTAATAATCTTATAAGGTGGAGAGAATGTCACAAAACTCGGTATGGCATCAGCCACAATACTACTTCTCCACCTATGAGGCTCTTCGTATTTACATTTCTTCTTGATTAGCAATTCTCTGTTTATTGACTATAGCCGCAGTTCCTAAAGACATTGTCGTATGATTAGGACCATATTGCAGTCGAGTTAATAATCCAAATCAAAAACTCGAACTTGTGTGCCAAAAACAATACTTAATTTTGGGGAACGAACTTGAGCAGATTTCAAAGCACTATTAATTTGCTTGTCAAGGTACAGTTGGACAAAAAAAAAAACCTTGACCAACTCGAAAATTGTTGATATTACATTAAGTCTAAATATCATCCTTAAAAACAATAAGGAAGTCGTTTCCAGGGTTATGATCAGAGAAAGGACTATTGCAGATGGAAGACGTCACTATCAAACTCATTAAGGTCAAAAAACAATTAAGGCGTAGACTGTTTAGAACCGGAGATCCTTTAATTAAGCCCAATATTAAGAAATATTTATGTTTTGATTAAGGAAGAAATAGCAATGACAAATAACAAGCATTGAGAGAACAGACTTTCATCAATCAAGGTTGACAGGCACTTATTCGAAAATATTAAAAAACTTGCTGGTATTGGGTTAAATTATGAACTTCCCACTTTGATACCCTTGACAAGGTAAGTGTTCTGGCAGACCACATTGCTAACATACATCGGCAAAATAAAGATATGGGCGATTTGGGATTCAAAAGATATGTTGAGGAGCTTAACTTCTAAATTTATGGATCCTCCGCAGTTATTTTATTTTAGTGATGAGTTAAAAACAGTGGAAGACAGTATCATCGCACCGATACTAGATACGGTGAATTTATGAGTTTGGATGAACTAAAAGATGCTCTTAAGTCTAGAAATAACAAAAAATCGACAGGTAACGGCATGGTGCCCTTGTATCTACTTAAGAAAATCCCAGAGAGCCTTAAAAAATTTCTGGTAGTTCTTTTCAACAATACATACAACTCTTTTTTTACCCCCTTGCTAGAAGGAACCTTTTGTTTTCCATATACTAAAATCATCAACAAACCACAGTTGCCCAAAAAGGGCACAGGCATTGTTTACTAAGGACTTATTGTCTTCGCTAAATAAAAGAATAGGGACTGTAGCGGCTGGCTTTTTAGACACTGAAAAGCGTTCGATACGTCCTGGTGCAAAGGGATAGTATACAAATTGAAAATGTTCTATGTTTCCCCTGACCATTTATGCGGGGTTATCTATAATTATCTTGATAATAGATGCTTTAGGGTCAAGCATGGAAAAGTGTGTCAGCTGACGAGGGAGTTCCATCGCTTTTAGGCCCAACGCTCTTCAATCCTTATACTATGGACATACCAAAGCCTGTGATGAAGACACTAAGTTGTTAGCCTATGCAGATGACATCATCATATATTCAAGTAGGGCCAGACTTTCACAGGCTTCAAAAATGTTAATAATTATCTGAAATCCTATAGTGATTACACAAACAGAAGGAAAATCAAAATAAATGCAGAAAAGAGTGTGGCCATAAAATGTTATATTAGTCGTTCCTTTAAAAAATGCAAAAAAAACTAACGCTAGCAATTAGTTTGGGTAATAGACAAATTAAAAATGTTGAGATTCTGAAGTACCTTGGCTTGAACATCAATTAAAATCTTAAATTCACTAAGCATATCTGCATTGTGATCAATAAATGCAAGGCGGCTCTATCCTCATACTATAAAATCTTTTCAAACATTAATCTGTCAAAGAAAGCTAAACTTTTGCTATACAATCAGATTATTTGACCAGTTTTGGGATACGTCTTTCCTTCTTGGTTTTTCATTTCTCCGAAAGATATGGAGAGGCTAAGGAGATTGGAGAGAAAGTATTTTCGTCTCTGCACAGGTCTGGTGTTTGTAGATAACAATAAATATTATAAAAATGAATATGTGTACAGAGAGGCTCAAATAATAAGAAAAGACAGCTTCCTTATCAAGCAATGCAAAAATTTTGTTGGAAAACTTTAATTTATTGAAAATTGTCTCTTTAAAAATTAATTTATAATAGCCAAGTCTCGTTGGACGCGTTAATTAACTTATAAGTGAAATTTACAGTAGTGTACAATATGTAACACAGTTTGAGTTTATCTTTAAGTTGGTTTGTAGTTATATTTTGTTACATTTAAAAAAAAAAAACATTAAAAAAAAAAATATTGAGTTTTGGCACCTTTCTCAATAAAATTTTCTACTAATTATCCCTAATAATCCCAAATGTAAATACATGTAAAAAATATCTTTTAGAGAGAGACTTATCAGTCTGTTAAAATAAAACACTAACGTTAGCTCTTAGCACTTAGTTTTAGGTAAAAACATTGTAAATGATTTTGGTGTAAATAAATTAAATTGAATTGAAGTAGGCAACAAGAAGAAACAAAAGGAAAGAAAAGTGTTTTATCTATGTTTTCAAAAATTGTAAAAAAACAAGTAAAAAACGTCAACTTCGGTAGCACCGAAGCTCAAATACCCGCCACACGAAACTTTAATCATTTTCTTGAAAAAATAAAAAAATCGAATGCGAGCCTGTATGGGGCCTATATGTTATAATGGCCCGATCCTTGTCATATCGCAAGCATATTCATAAAATAACAGTAGAAGTAATTTTACACAGATTAGAGTGAATATATCCATAAATAAGAACTATTTTCATACAAAATCTAAAAACGTGCGCTAGGTTTGTATGGGTGCTATATAAAAAAATGGGCGTGCCACCTTTCTCTTGATTTTGGATGCCATTAGAAGTGTTTTTAGCCAATTTGTAGTAAATAGATTCATAAATAAAAACTATTTTCATACAAAACATCGAAAAAAGTGGTAAGTTTGTAGGGGGCTGTATCTAAAAATGGGTCCAGACATACAAACTGCCTAGGAGCACAAGAAGCTTAAGTTTAGAATTTAAGGTCAATATCTTTAAAACTTTCCGAAAAAAACGCATTGCAACATTCGTTTCGTCTCGTCAAGCTAGCTGATAAATAATATAAATACTTTATGCGTTACAAACGTTCCGAAAAACTGATAATACTCTTCACACTATGTGTGGCGGGTATAAAACAAAGAACAAAGAAAAATTCAGAAGTGAATTGTCAACAATGGAGGACGAATAATCCGAACCAGAGGATAATAGCAATGCTGTTTCAAAAATTACCACCTGATAACCAGTAACATTGAAGCACCATAAGTAATTTCAAAGAAAAAGAAAAAAATTACAAAAAAAAAATCTGTAACCAGAAATTTCTTCAAGAAATGCTACATCTGCTAAGCCATCGGCAATCATTGCTATTGCTGAAGATATAAAAACCTGAGTGTGCGTATTAATGCAATAATAACACAATATACATGCGACAACACAACGTTAAAATAAAGTGCTTCGACAAGCATGATTACTCCTAGTCACTCTAACGCGTTTGTTTACGTTTTTTGCGCTGCATATAAAAGTTTTCCAAAAAATACATTTTGCATCAAAATAATTTTTGTACACCTTTTTGTATCATAGTATCGTATAATTGGGACCTCAAAAAAGTTGAATAACCTGTTAGTATATCAAAAGAAATTTATCTCAAGTAAATGTGAGCACCCACTTTTCTAAGCAACCTGTTTTTGTTTACATTAATTTCAAAATTTTTTAAATTGAAATTTAATCTGATAATTTTAATACAAAGAAAAAAAATAATTCATTAACATAATTATAGCTCGATTTTTTTAAATATAATTCAAACTTCAAAATCGTTGCTTTTGATAACATCAACATATCTGCAGTTCTTCTTATCAAGTTCTTGCTACTGGAAATCCCAGCTTTTACTCGTACAACAACCGTTCAGCCCCCTCAGCGCTGGATTTCTTTATTACAAATGGAATAGCACCAAATCGACTGGCTGTGGAAAATATTTATGAGTTGACATCAGATCATATTCCAGTTGTTGCCACTCTCTTTGAAGTTCCTAATTGTGTTCCGGTTAGGGCTAAATTTTTGTCCTTAGGCTCAAATGTTCATACGTTTCAGACTGAGTTGGAGAGAACAATTGAGCTTAATATGGAATTAAGCTCACCTGAGGACATTGATGATGCTGTTGAGCTTTTTATGGCCAAGATGAGAACAGCTGCAGCTTTAGCTGGAAAGACCTGCGGCTAATCTGCTAATAGATTCAACATGAGACTGTCACCTGCCGCTGTTGCTCTCATTGACCTCAAAAAGAGAGTTGATAAGACGCGCGAACAAGACCCAACAGAATTCCAGAATTTTTAAACGGCTGTCAAATCGAGTTGCTGGGTCCTAGCTATTGAAACAAGAAATGGATGAACAAATGGAAAGTCTTGGAACAGATAAATCCTCCAACTATTCCTTGTGGAAGCTTACCCGATGGCTTCTTAAGAGGCAAAGTCATGCGAAAGCTCCCATCAAAGACAGCACTGAGGATGGTGTTATTCCGTTATGAACGAGCTGAAAGCATTTCGCTAGTAGTCTGAGAAGAGATTTTGCCCATTTAGCCTGAACTCAGCAGAGTTCAATAATGAAATAGTTGCGAGCCTTGAACAGCCTCTGCAAATTTGGAGCCTCCCTGCCGACCTCAGCACACAGTATAAAAAGTCTTGTTGCAATCTGAAATACCAAAAAAGACTCTGGCGAAGACGGTCTAGGACAATGTGTAAGACGCTGAAGTTGCTTACCAGGGCTTTAGCTTTTCTTAACGATGATTTTCAACTGCTCTTTAAGGCTAAGCTACTTCCCAAAAGCATGAAAAGTGCCGCGTCACAATGATCCATAAATCAGGGGAAACCGGTGTCGGAAGTAGATTCATACAGGCCAATTAGCCGCTATTTCCTTCTATTAGGTAAAATGCTTGAACGCATTGTACTCTTACGTATTTTGGATACTCCGGCTGTGCAGGACGCCCTTCCCTCACATCAGTTTGGCTTCAGAAAGAAACACGGCACCTCTGAGCAACTGAATCGTGTTGTAAATTTTGCCCTTTTTTGGACCGGAGGCAAGGAAATACGCTGTTGCCGTATTCCTTGATGTGAAGCAAGCATTTGACCGAGTGTGGGCATCCGGGACTGGCAAAATAAAAGCTGGTTCAACGCGCAACTGTATTCGATGGTTAAAAGTTTTTTGCGCTTTGACCCGCATCCTTCAAAAGGTACTTCGATGGTTGTTCATCACCGCAGCACTGGTATATCAATGCTGGTGTTCCGCAGGGCAGTGTCCTCGGTCCTACCCTTTACACTTTGTTCACTTCGACATGCCATCTGTGTCCTCAATTAACAGTGATGTATGCGGCGACGCCCTGGTTGCTACCTATGCAGATGATATTGCTATAATGGTTCGTGACCGTGCTGCAATTGCTGCCACGGAGCACCTTCAAGATTACCTTGGACGGATTTTCTGACTGGGCCAATAAAACATAGGCATCAACACAGATAAAAAGTATAAACATGACATTTTTTGCAAATCGCAGGGCCAATTGCCCGGGTGTGACGTTGCAAGGTAGTACGCTTGAGCACAAATCTCACCATAAATACCTTGGCTTTATATTGGATCAGCAGGATCACGTCATCATCGACATGCAACTATGGTGAAAAACACCCTACTTTCTAAGGCCTCTAAGATGTACTGGCTTTTAAGACAGAGGAAACTATCGCTTGCTAATAAAGTTAAAATTTATAAAATAATGTTAGCCCCCATTTGGAAGTATGGAATTCAAATTTATGGGATAGCTGCTAAAACCCATATTAACAAAATCAGAGTGGCACAAGCATTAATATTACGTCGGCTGTCGAACTCTCCCTGGTATATGCGAAACAAAAGTATAGAGCGTGACTTAAAAGTACCAGCTATCGGTGATGCCATTAAAAATAGCAAACCAATACCATCAACGTCTACAAAGGCATCCAAATGTGTTAGCAAGAAGATTGTGCAGTCTCCTGAGCTACCCTACAGAGGCATCGTCGACGACCAAGAGGCCCTACCAGAATTTATCCTCATGAATTGGTGGATCGATCTTTTTAAAAATAAAAAAAAAAAAAAAAAAATAATAATAAATACCATAACAAAAAATTTGTAAATAATGTATTGTAAATAATTGTATCATATAATCTAATTTTTTTATCTTTTTATATTGTTAAAAAAATGTAGTCTTAGTACCTTTTAAAACCACCAATTTGATTAAGCTGTCGATTTGATGATAGCAGAAAGCAAATTTTTAATACCAAATAAATAAATAAATAAGTTTTTTATATCACAAAAAAAAAAAAAAAAAAAAAAAAATTATTATTAATAAAAAAAAAAAAATATTGCATACTTTTAGGAAAAAACTCAAAATGATTAATTTTGTTGTATTTTCCAAGAAACATTTGTTATCTTTTTTGTTTTTTTTTCTTTTTTTTTTCTTTGATTTCCAAGTATTTATCATTTGTTATCCTTATCAAAATATTCCTAATGGCAAATTAATGTTGTATTTGGACAAATCGATTTGTTATTTCTGTTTTTCAGCTGCCAAAGTAACAAGAAGAAAATTCACGCAATTTACCTTAGCCACTTGCGGTATTTGGCGTTGGCGTTGGCGTTTGTGGTGCCATTTGTGGCGCCTACACGCAAAATTAGTTTTCAATTAGCTTTTTGTTTGAATGTGCGCTACAGAAAAAGCTGAAGCTGTATTAAATGAAATAAAAATGATTTTTTTTCAATTCGTTTGAAAAAATTTAGACTTAAAATCTTTTTGAAATAATTCTATTCTCATTCTCTTTCACTCTTAATTTACTAATCTGCCTTTTGTTTTGAGCTACTCTTCAATTGCTTTGTTTCATTAATCTTAATGCTTCAAAGAAACGGACTCTTGGAGCACCTAACAGTTATCGTCTCCAATCAAATGCTGCCATTCAACTGCAGCACTTAACTTAAATTGTACACTCACTCCTTTCTCTAGAATTTCATTAATTAGTTGTAATATTAATATAGGTACTTCTCTGTACCTTTGTCTCAAAATTGCTTTGTTATACAACTTCTGTTTTCAATTTATACGCTCGATTTCCATAATACTTAAAATGTCATTTCACATCATTTGCTTACCTTAACTTTATAGCATTTATGCTACCTATTCAAAATTATAATGCCTTATATTCTTGGCTATTTATAATTTGTTAACTTGTAAATTGGGGCATATTAAATTTATGGAAATGTATGTTACAGACAGTTTGGTGCATTGAGAATGAAATGTACTTACATTAAGAACGAATTGTATCTATACCAGGAACGAATTGAACTTACATCGAGAACGAATTGTAATTCTCTCAAGAATATATATGAATAGCAAACTGTACTTATATCAAGCATAAATTCAACTTATATATAGAACGAATTGCTCTTATTTTAAGCACGACGTGTACTTAATCAAGAACGAATTCAACTTACAACATGAACGAATTTGACTTATTTTAAGATTTTAACTTATATGTTACTTATCAAGAATAAATTGTACTTATATAAAGAACTAATTGTATTAATATCATGAGTAATTTATATGAAGAATGAATTGTGCTTGTATCAAGAACGATTAGTTCTGATATATGAATTTCCAAAATAACTACTACATAAATTATTTTTCGTTTGTTTAATTTTCGAACTGCAACTGTGCTAGGTGCATGTTTCCAGTATAAACTTGTTCCAGTGAGAATATTCGTTCTTGATTCAAGAATAATTTGTATTTATATGAAGAACCTTTTAGATAGGATGGATTAGGTAAATTTTAGGTGTCCAAAGTGGCCAAAAGAGACCCATTGTGTTGCAACATGATCTTTAAAGTTAACTCAGCATCCTACCACAATTTAGTCGCCTTGGTGTATTGAAGTAGGCTTCTGTCTTCGAGCTTGATAACTTCCGACAGATCTTCTTAGAAAAACTTTCTAAATGGTTCGAACCTTTTTCTACTTAGGGCTGCACAATGACAGCGAAGATGTTTAATATTTTATTACTCCTCTTTATTGCCAAAGCTTCTAGAAAACTATTAAGGGGACGCCTAGCCTGCTGGCAGGAGTGCCTAAAAACGGTGTCCCTAGGAAATATCTGTATCAAATGATCTCTTACGATTGTAATCAAGCCAGGTGCTCCTGAATTTGTTACAAGTTGTAAACTTGGACCACTTTCTGTTTGCAGTAAGTAGAGCCAGCAAGTTGCTAGGGTATTCCAACGAAGTCCTCCACTACTTTGCTCTATTATTTTACTATCTAAATTTTCGAAGCTTAATTTAAGCACATTTATTCTAAAACCGAGTACGAATTGAAACATTCGCGCATAAGCATTTCACATTTTTGGAATATAATAACTTAAAGAATATATCCAAAAGATATTTTTACCTAACTTGTAGAGTATCTCAGAGTTAAGCACACAGTACTATGGAATTATTTTTTTTTTTTTTTTTTTGTACTTTCTTTTATGCGCTGCTAAAATCTCTCAATGACAGCAACATTTACGCAAAAGTTTTCGCTAAAAAAGAAAAAGGAAAAAAAATATTGAAAACTTTTTCTCTCTCTCTCGCTCTCTCATATAATATTTATTCAATCGCATTGAACTTATACTAGTGGCTGTGCAGCAAAAACTTTTAACGTTTCTGCTGCTGCTGCTGCTTTGATATTTATTTATTTTTTAAAGATTTTTATTTTTTATTTCTTATGTAAATTTCTTTTGAAATAATTTTTGTGCCTTTGTATATGTCTTGCTTGTCTTGTCTGGTAAGTTTCTTATTGAAAATAAATTTGATTTATGTGGCAGTGCCTCAAGTGAAAGTAATATAAAAGTATTGACTTTGGTTATTTTGTATCTTATACTACAAAAAGTATCTCAAAAAGAAATTGTGCAGAAGTTTGATATTTTAAATGTCATATTACATAAATTTGTAAGGAAGCGCTGCGTAGTGAAGTATTTTATTTATAAACACTTAAGAAAAATGTATAAATTTCTGTACTTTGCTGCGAAAGTCTGTTGCTGCTAGAAACATGTATTAAGCAGCAACAATTATGATTTAAATCAGCTCTAAATCATGCAAAGCAAAAGAAGCTTAAATTGATTTTAGCTTAAGATTAAGCTTGAACTGCTCTTACCTTTATTATGGATATTAGCGCATGATTTTACATTTTAAACAAACGCACGTATGCTCTTTCCTTTTTTTTTTTTTTTTGATTTAAATATCTGCACACTCCTTGTAGATATAATCAAATTTATTTAAATTTTCTGCCATTATGAAGCGGAAAATAAGCAAAAAAGTAAATATTCCCCAAAAACAGAACTTTATGCGATATGTTCAAATAATATATATTATATATTCTCCATAGTTGCTCCTAAACCCGCATTTTATATTTACATACTTCTTACTTACTTACTCTTCAAATATAAAAAAAAACCAATTTGCATTTTCAAATATTTTACATTGCAGCTCGAAGGCAAACACAAACCGATTTTCACACACTCCTGCATCAGACGATAACATACATTTTGCAAAAAAGCTTGAAAGCATTCGTATCTGTAAATATGTAAACGCATGAAATGTTATCTCGCGGATACAAATTTGCAGCGATGACAATTTCTGTTAGCAAAATGTTTTAAAAAGTATTACCTCTGCTGTGATTTTTATTGAAAGAAATTTTTGTAAAATCGAAAATAAACAAGCAAGAACGTTAACTTCGGAAGCACCGAAGCTCAAATACCCACCACACGAAACTTTATTCATTTTCTTGAAAAAATAAAAAAAATAGAAGGTGAGTTTGTATGGAACTATATGTTATAGTGGCCCGATCCTTGTCGTATCGATAGAATATTCATAGGATAACAGTAGAAGTGATTTTACACAGATTGGAGTGAATATATCCATAAATAAATAAATATTTTCATACAAATCTGAAAAATGGGCGCTTGGTTTGTATGGAGGCCATATCAAAAAATGGGCGTGGCACCTCTCTTTTGAAATTGGATGTCATTAGAAGTGCTTTTACCCATATTTGTAGTAAATACATTTACAAGTAATAACAATTTTCATACAAAAAATCGAAAAAAATGGTAAGTTTGCATGGGGGCTATATCTAAAAGTGGGCGTGGCACCTTGGTTCTGCCATACAAACTGCCTAGGAACACAAAAAGCTTAAGTTTAAAGTTTCAGGTCAATATCTTTAAAACTTTCCGAGAAAAAACGCATTGCAACAGACGGACAGACGGACGGACGGACAGACAGACGGACATGGCTAAATCGATTCGTTTCGTCGAGCTGATCAATAATATATATATTTTATGGGGTCTCCGATGCCTCCTTTAATGCGTTACAAACTTTCCGACAAACTGATAATACCCTTCACACTATGTGTGGCGGGTATAAAAACTGTGAGATATATATTCTATTCCTCCATTTAAATTATATGTATAAATGTTTGTATGGAGAATTCTTAGACCACGTGAGCCACATTGGGAAAATTTAGAAAATAGTCCTTAAAGTTTTCGTAATAGATCAAAAATTATATGCTTAAACAGCATCGAAAACTGTGTAGTTAAAGTTCGTCGTTAGACGTAACCAGCCATGGAAACTATTTAAAATAATAGCTTCAAAATAGAGTCTTAGATGCTCCCGGAGTATTGAACCTCATACAAACATACCAATAACCCATGTCGACAAAATATGACCTATATTTGACTGAACACGAATCTGGTCTTAAAAATTGTTCGTCAGACGAGATATTGAGAAAAGGAGGTTTAAAAACTTAAAAAAAATAAGATTTTTGACTGTTTTTGAACATATATAGCAGATGTACCAGAGGTGAAAGAAATCCCGAATTTGGTTTAAATTTTAAATTAATTCTTGATTATATCAATTCTCAGACCGTTTTACCGAAAACCAAAAGGGCTCACCATTTTATTACCCCAAAAAAATTATTTCAGTGTTCTCTCAAACCTGCTCTTGTAAAGGAAGATTCAATCTGCAATTTAAACATAATTCGGAATTTCTATCACATCATGATCAATAACGGTGTTTATTTGAGACTTTTTACTCATTTTTCTCAAAATCTTGACGTGATGGAATAGAGACCAGATTCGTGTTCAGCGATTACAAATTTAAAAGGTTAGCCTAGTCTGTTGCTTAAACCAATTTCAGTGTCGTCCTGTGTAATTTTTGAGTTTTTGTTTAAAAAACTTTTTTGTTTTTAGAACTAGAACAGCCTTATGCTAGGAATTACATATATGATAGAAAAAAATATCTTAATTTGAATATAGTACAAACTGTTAATTTTCAACATTTCACAATCTTTTCGCATTTTGCACCCGCATCGAATTAAGCATTACAAGCCATACACAAAATGTGTACGAGCAAAAAAAAAAAAAAATTAGGTATTTAAATATGAAATTGCATGTGCAATATCCAAGAAATCTGCGGGCGTTTTCAAATGCTCAATATTACTAGCCACAAAACCGCAATGTCATTTGCAATATTAAGTGCTTTTGTATTACAGAAATCTTTAAACTCAAAACTTAAACCACTTTTAGATATTAAATAAGCTTGTCAGTTAGCCACAATGTCGCATGCAAAATTTACAACATTTACTGTGTGAAGGGTATATTCAGTTTGTATGAAAGTTTGTAACGCATGAAAGGAGATGTCGTAGACTCCATAAAGTATATATATTCTTCATTAGCTCGATGATTTGAAACGATCTAGCCGTCTGTCCGTCTGTCTGTCTGTCTGTATATTTCTATTAATTTTTCTCGTTCAAGATATAAAGATATTAGTCTGAAATTTGGAACTTAAGGTTTTCTCGGTAACGACTAAGTTGAGTTCGAAAATGAAAGTCTCACGCGCATTTGTACGTGTAGCCCCCATACAAACTTAACGCCCATTTTCTGATTTTCTGTATGAAAATAGACAATATTTTTCAATGTATTCACCAAAATTGGGTAAAAAAACACTTATTATATTATCCTATGTACACACCACCGTTATTACAAGGATCGGATCACTATATCATATAGCGCCCATATAAACTCACCTCCCATTTTTGTGATTTTTATAAGCTATACACAAATGGTAAAAGGGTCAATTAAGGGTAAAAGGGTTTAATAAATTTGTGCGAATATATGTAACAGACAGATAGATCCTATAAAGTATATATATTCTTGATCAGCATTGGAAGTGGAGTCGAACTAGCTATGTCTGTCTGTCTATCCCTCCGTCCGTCCGTCCATCCGTCTTTCTGTCCTGCTGTCTGCTGTATGATAGAGATTATCTCTGAGATTTTAAGAGATATGTCCACCATATTTACAAACGGTTTTTCTCTAGCATCTTGTGGGGTGTTCTCATACAAATGTATCCCACAATTTTTGTGTTTTTGCATAAAAACGTCACTTTTTCTTATACTAGGAAATCTAAATTTGGTTTAAACTATGCATTTGATAGTCCCAATTAAATAGACCAATATGTGTAGGACCAACAACATTTAAGGTATAGCCCCCATACAAATCTAACCCAAAAATTTTTGGTTCTTTGCATAAAAACGTCACTCTTTCTTTTTCTAGGAAGTCTAAAATTGGTATAAAGTATGCTTATGATAGTGCCAACAAAATAGACCAATATGCGTAGGTCCAAACAATTTTTAGATAAAGCCCCCATACAAATGTACAAGTAATAAGATAGAGTATCTTTAAGTTCAGCGTTCTATCTGTCGTTAGCTTTAAATATGACCACATTATTGTATCTAAACTTTGGTTGTATCGAACCATTGACACTCACCCATTCCTTCTCCAAATTTTATCTATTATAAGATTTATGTGTCAGGTATATTAGCTTCAGTTTCATCAAAATTAACGTTTTTTCTTCTTTTTCTTTACATCTTCTGCAGTTAAGCACTTCGCTTGTCAAAGTTTATTCGCAGAAAGTTTAAACTGAGGTCAGCACAAAATGACGAAAGTAATTAACAAAAGTGTTAGCTATTTTCATTTGTTACTACTACTACTACTACTCCGGTTGCTACTGCTGCTGATGTTGCTATTCAACTTGAACGCAACAGCAGCACTCTAAGAGTTTACACTTGAGGTAGTCGAGTAATCAAGGCCTACAGTGCGTTTAATTAATGTGCACTTTCTCTGTGTGACTCTCTACGTAGCTATTTTGTTTTCTTCTTCTTTCTTTCACTTTCAGTTCAAAGTTGAAAAAAGTTAACTTTTGCAACGTAAACAATTTACGCTTACAAGTATGACAGGCAGGCAGCTAGAAACTTTTTCCTTCATCTTCTTCTTGTAAAATTTTAATTTGCATTATATTTAAATTGTCTTTTGTGAATATATGTAAAATGGTGGCGGAGTTTTAATTTAATTACTTTAATTTGTTCATTTTAAAAAGTATTTTATTGCAAAATTAAAGCTAAAGCTACAGCAGCATCGTTTAGAGTGAATATAAAGTATCTTATACTTGAATTGAATGATGTTTTTTTGCGCTCTTTTTTTATTTATTTGCAAGCCAATCTATTTGTCAAATACAGTTGCCTGTCTTTTATTGATTTTGATACCTACTGAAGTGGCATAGGTTCTTGTTGCTTTATGCTAAAACATATTCAACGAGAGAGAAAAATATAAATTATGCCTTGATCGAATAGCGGAAGCACTTAAATTCCTGTGGTGCGTATTGCTGTCAGCTAGCAAAAGGAAATGACAATCATTTTTTTTTTTATATAAAATACATAAGTACATACATACATACAAAGACTTTTCTCAGTACATATATTTTCAATTTAAAGTCTTTAGTACAACAACAACAATTTTGTTGCCTTTGGCACTTATTTGGCTTGTCCGAAAACGCAACAGGATAGATCGGAAGCAACATAAATGTTGCAGACTTTTTGTAAATGTTAAATGTCGAACTAAAATGCACAGCACGTTAGCTTATATTTCTATAGAAAATATATATATATATGTATGCTATGTACGCGACTTATGTTGCTGCTGCTTATATGTAGATGTGTATGTGTGTGCTCTCTTTTATAAGGCTTCGCCATTTGGCCTTTGGAACAGTACATTTTCCTGCAAGTGCTGCTAATATTGATTATCCTGCTTATTTACGACGCACTGTGCTATTGTACAATTTTTGGCTTTATTGTTTCTATTGTTGCTTGCCATTGACGACAGACAGACAAACAGACAACATCATTGTTGGCAATGCTCTATGATAAGTCGCTGAAAAGTAGCAAAAAAAAAAAAAAAAAAAAAAAAAAAAAACAAGAACAAAAGCTTTGTACGCTGTACAGTGTAGATATAATCGTGATATATATTTTTTTTTTTTTTTTCAATTTCCACGTAAATACGTTTTGCAGTAAGCAATCATTTTAATGAACAAAAAAGCATTCAATTTTGATTTTTTCAATTGCTGAAGAAGACAGCAGCTAGCTTATCATTTGCAGTTAGAAGTTTAAATAAAAAATGCTAACAAAAGAAGTTACGAATTGAATTTTAGTAATGGAACAATTAAATATTAAAAATAAAGAAATAACAATTTGCTAAGGATCGAGCCAATATAGCTTATAGCGGTCATACAAAGCCACCGGAAATAGCTGCATTGACCTAAATTTATGCAATACAATGAGGTGAATATCAGAATCGAACGCAACAAACTCAAAATCATATGATAAAAATGGTAAAGGGTGTCCAAGAATTAACGCAAGATTTGCTGTCAACCCGGAAAAATTATAATTTGACAGCTGAAAACACCATAAGACACGATAGATTTTTGTTATGCAATTCTTTCCTTAATTGTGGGACACCCTTTCCAACTTCTAGCTCAGCCAAAAACATTTGGCCTTAATTTAAGAATCATAACCGAATTTAAGAACCTTTTTTTTGTGTTTCTGGAATTGTGGATCTGCCACTTTTCTTTTAAAGTAGTCGTACCGAAAATATTATCACTATTAGATTTTTTTTCATTAAATCATATTTTGAAGTAGAAAGAATGCCTCATAAATAAATTTTTATACCAGTCACATATAGTGTAAACGGGGATATTAAATGAGTCATAGTAGGCTTTATAAAGTTATATGTATTATGTCTATAGATGTGTTTTAGATCAGTTCGATGAGACAAGTTCTTCTGTTCGTTTATTTTCTGTTCCCGCTATTCAGCTCCAAGTACTACTCTGGCCAAAAAAAAAAAAATTAAATTTATTTTGAAAATTTGTATTTTTATTCTTGCAAATCAATTGTTTCAGCTTCTTCTTCTTCTATTGTCTCAATATGGTGACCCCGACGCCGTCTATAGAGCTTGCTTGATTGTGAAACGATCTGAGTTAAGTTTTTATTT
>JAEIFJ010001194.1:0-11780 GCA_018903435.1 Leucophenga varia | reverse complement strand
CACCGATAAGTCATCAATAGCGAGCGACCAGAGTATCGGGAGAGAACACCATCTTGCGGACAACCTTTGATGGGAGCTCTAACCCAAGCGATCGATAGGTTGTCGATTCCCCTACGACTGACAGCCCATGTTAATGAGCTATTGCCAGTATTTTCGAAAGCCCCTTTCACATCAAGAAAGGCACTAGTGCAATTTCCTTTAAGTGGAAGGCTTTCTCGACCTCATTAACCAGACAGTGTAGAGCGCCAACTGTTGATTTTCCTTTCTTATAGGCGAATTGATTCTTATGAAGGGGATTATTTGTTTCTATGAATTGCGTAATGTGGCAATCTATAAGATGTTCCATGGTCTTGAGTATAAAGGTGGTAAGACTAATAGGTCTGTACGATTTGGCCAACTCTGATGGTCTATTACCATGCTTTGGTATAAACATTACAGTCACGTTCCTTCATGGACGCGGTATATATCCCAGGTTTAGACTGGCCCTCATGAGTCTTATTAATTGGCATCCATATGGCATCTATATGGCATCTATATATTTTTGTAGAAGAGCCGGAAAGATGCCGTCGACCCCAGGGGACTTTAATGACTGAAACGATGAAATAGCTCATTACCCAAAATGACACCAGATAAGGCTACACTGTCGTCTATTTGGAACAGAACGGTCAATAATAGGGAAGGTCACTTCTGAATGTTGAAGTATTGACCCAGGAAAATATACTTAAAGTAGGTGTTTCCTTCTTGCTTTCTGTGAAAATGCCATTTGGTTTTTCAGAATGCGGATGTCATTGTACTTATCCTTGGTTAAGACTTTATGGAGACGGGCTGCTTCAGGGAGCGATTGCAGACATTCGCAGTACGACCTCCAAGATTCTCGTTTGGATTGTCTAATGAGTTTGTTGTATTTGGTAAGGGCAGATCGATATTCTACCAAGTTTTTTAGCTCTGTCAAAGAGCTTCCGAACAGACCCACGCATGGCTGTTAGCTTATCGGACCACCATGGTCCCTTGCGAGTGCCTTGATGTGTCAGAGTTTTGGTACTATTTTGATATGAACTGATGATAATCTCGTTTAGATGATCTGCCGCAAATTCCAGTTCACAAATAGAATAGAAGGTATGCGGAAAGTCATCCATCCTTGATTTCACCAGTTTGTTATATAGGAGCCAGTCTGTTTTCCTAGGAAGATAGACTTTGGAGAGAAGATCTCCTGCTCCTGGTAAATCAAAGCGGATATGTTGATGGTCAGAAAAATATGCTTCATCTGAAATGGTTGGTATTGCATCTTCGAAACTCGGGAAGTAGGCACGCCATGTCCTGCATGCGTTTTCCAGTGGAGATATTTACTAACGCAGCTGTTAAATGTCTAGAAAAAAGTTTGTTAGTGGTAAAAACTTTATTTTTTTCTTAATTACAAATGCCGACTATAAAGTAACTTCAATACCCTTTTACGCGACCCATATGTAAAATTACAAGCAACTCATTACGATAAAATAAATCACATAAATCATATAAATTTTTAAGCAAGCCTATCACTATATCTAATAAACGACTTCGAATATCATCAAATCGCTTCATATATATTTAATGATATATATAGATCCAATTAATGTGAAGAAACCCAAAAATTCGATTTTTTCAACCCGACACATGCAATGACCTCCTTAAAGTTTTCCGACATACATATAGCGATTCCTTATATATTCACATTTCTTTTAAGAAATTTATGGAGACTTCAAAAGTTCTCGAAATATTATTTGAAAAATGTTTTTTGCTCAAATTTTAAATAAAATTTTTTTATTCTAATATAAAATTAAACTGTAGTACATTTACTTTTTTTTAGGAAACACAAATTTGATTTCTAAAGGGTGATTTTTTAAGAGCTTGAGAACTTTTTAAAAAAAAACGCATAAAATTTGCAAAATCTCATCGGTTCTTTATTTGAAACGTTAGATTGGTCCATGACATTTACTTTTTGAAGATAATTTCATTTAAATGTTGACCGCGGCTGCGTCTTAGGTGGTCCATTCGGAAAGTCCAATTTTGGGCAACTTTTTCGAGCATTTCGGCCGGAATAGCCCGAATTTCTTCGGAAATGTTGTCTTCCAAAGCTGGAATAGTTGCTGGCTTATTTCTGTAGACTTTAGACTTGACGTAGCCCCACAAAAAATAGTCTAAAGGCGTCAAATCGCATGATCTTGGTGGCCAACTTACCGGTCCATTTCTTGAGATGAATTGTTCTCCGAAGTTTTCCCTCAAAATGGCCATAGAATCGCGAGCTGTGTGGCATGTAGCGCCATCTTGTTGAAACCACATGTCAACCAAGTTCAGTTCTTCCATTTTTGGCAACAAAAAGTTTGTGAGCATCGAACGATAGCGATCGCCATTCACCGTAACGTTGCGTCCAACAGCATCTTTGAAAAAATACGGTCCAATGATTCCACCAGCGTACAAACCACACCAAACAGTGCATTTTTCGGGATGCATGGGCAGTTCTTGAACGGCTTCTGGTTGCTCTTCACTCCAAATGCGGCAATTTTGCTTATTTACGTAGCCATTCAACCAGAAATGAGCCTCATCGCTGAACAAAATTTGTCGATAAAAAAGCGGATTTCGAACATTTCGAACCGAACACTGATTTTGGTAATAAAATTCAATGATTTGCAAGCGTTGCTCGTTAGTAAGTCTATTCATGATGAAATGTCAAAGTATACTGAGCATCTTTCTCTTTGACACCTTGTCTGAATCCCGCGTGATCTGTCAAATACTAATGCTTGAAAATCCTAACCTCAAAAAAATCACCCGTTAGATAGCGTATCTGACGTAATTTTGAAAGTTTTCAAAATCCTTTTACGCTTGAAACTATCTCACCTAAGTCCATTGTTTACCAAATAACTTTTTTTTCGACGAAGACTTGCCCTTATGACAAAATTGTTTTTTTCGAATATTTTGACTAGCACCACGAGTAGATTCGATTGAGCCATGTCGGTCAGATTACCAAGTACTACTCGATATATTATTTTTGAAGAACTTTTATTTAAAACATAAGCTATTCTCGGCCACGACTTTGTGTATCAATCTAAGGTTGCCACACTTACTCTTAGGCACAGCCGCATAAACAATTATCGCCAACTTTTTTTTCTATGAATAATAAATGTGGCTTATATACTTTTTTTGTTAAATACAACACTTTTTTACTAAATTTTACCAAATTTGTACTAGGGTTGAGTCGTATGACACAACTCGTATCTATAAAAAAATCGTCTAACTGGTCTGTGACCAAATTTTTTCAACTAGTGTTTAAGTATTTTAGGTCCACAAATTGATCTATTGTTTGTAACGATTAAAATGTGGTTAGTTGTATTTAATGAATGAAATATTAAAATTAAATATTCCTAAAATAATATATATTTTTGTCTTATTTGCAGGACTTATATGAAAATGTTGATTATGGGATTCTTTTTTCCAAGTACGAAAATTAAAGTAAAAGTAAATCCTTCCGGCGTTGTGATGCTAAAAGCAGAAACGCAGCATAAAATATTTCCAAAGTCATTTAATTTGTACACTACAAGTGAATAGGTGTGAATAATAACATACACTAAAATTATGTAAACAGAGTATAATACATTTTCTATAATAAAAATCAATATTAATTTACTGAAACATGTTGATATTTGTAATGATTACGTAATGATTTTGAAAAGTCAATTTAATTAGTATTAGTTGTTTAATCATTATACATATATAAATTTAATTTGCGAAGCGAGTTTAAACAACATTTAAAGTAGATCCAATTCAAATTATCATACTGACGTACATTTTATTAGTAATTTTATTAAATTTAAACATAAATGCTAATCGAACGAAAAATGTGTTTAATGATTTAGGAACTTGCGTTCTGATTACAATCAATTTTATACCGAAGATTTGGCTTGATATAAAAATCATTAGTACCCAATTTGAAGCCAATAGCTCAAAAAAAAATTTTTTTAGTAAAAGAACTGTATCTAAAGGTGGGCGTGACACAAAGATACAAAATATACAGGACCTGGAAAATCTTAAGATTTTAGCATAATATCTTAAAAATAGAGCAAATAAATCGCGCCGCAACAAACAGACAGACGGAAATGACAAGTTCGATTCGTCTCGTCGAGCTGATATATATACTTTATTTAGTCAGCGATGCCTCATTTCCTACAACCTGTATATACCCGTTTTACATAGTTTTTTCCCGCAAATGCACGAGTACTAGAGGCGATATTAATCTTGGGATAAAGAAGAACGCTATAGAAGAAATTCAATATAAAGCAGTGTTATTTTATTGAACGATGAAATATAATATTTAAGTTAAAAGTAATTAGCTATGAGGCGAGCACGACTTGCAGATTGAAAAGAACAATGACAATTAAATTATATACATATGTAAAAAATGAAAAAAAAAACGCGCGAATTTGACATAATCGGTTAAAACCCGTGATGAAAAACTTTCTTGCGCCCTTAAGCTACTGTTACACTGCTAATTTTGTATAACGTATAGAGTGCAGGTGATAGCACAACTGACACTCGTACCATGAGCTGGGGAAAAAGTACTTCACATTAACAAAACCATTTTTTTAATGCGTTGTGTTAGCAATGATTTTCTGCTAAAGAAGAATGAGGAGTAATGAGATGAGAAAAAAAAAGAATAGTAAATTTTGTTGCAATATACAAAGTTAATCCTCTGGGTTGGTAATTATGCTTTGAATTGTTCGGATCTAAACTACTCGTACTTTGCCATCAAACCCAGCAATGGGTCTAACGATGCGTCCAAGTTGTCATTCTGTAGGCGGCAAAATATCCCTTAACGACCACTATATGTCGTCTTTTTCGACATCTTCGACATATTCTCTTTTCCACTGTTGGTAAAATAGGTGATGTAGCGCAATTATCGATTGCTAATCGGTCCTGGTATAGATGTCACTGGGAACCCGCAAAGAAAATGACTGGTATTAGTGTTAAGAGAAATTTTTAAAGGAGAGCTTATCGGTAGCTGCAACCTTTTAAATAGAGTCTTAAAACTTTTAACCGCTGCTTCCCGTCGATCCAAATGAGAAGCCGACGGCGAAATAATACACTATTCTTACAACAACCACAACATAGTTCCAAATGCCAAATAGTTTTACGTGTTAATATACGACAGTTCCTTTGGTAAGTCATTCCATTATTAATCTTAATTTTCTAAGGTAAAATATTGTTTAATTTTCTTTGGATTTGGTTGTTTAAAAATTTATAATAATAGATGTAAATAAGTAACGTTGGAAACCACCCACGAAAGGGTTAGAAGAGGAAAGAAACAAAGAAAGATGCGCTATAGCAATAATTTGGCAAGCACACACAATGTCATACAAATGTTATTTTGTCATCGCTGCACTTTCGAAACAGTGAAACATACACACGCACATACAATTATTTTTCCCGTTTTTTTTCCTTTATTAGTTATAATAGATTTGTATAAGAACTAAGATTAATAAATTAACATGAAGCATGGATTAGAGTATAGTCATAAATAAAAATACATATAAACATAGGTATAAAGAAAAGTAGGAGTAAGGAATATTTTTGAACTACCTGAATTACGGCATGACCCTGCGGTACCGTTGTTTTCAATGTTCTGGTCCACCTCTTTTCCGACTGTAACTGGTTCCCCTAGATAGGTCTCTAAAGTTCTCCTATCCTTGGGCATTCGAACCATACGTGCTCGCCATTTTCCGCTATATTCGAAGTACACAAAGTGCACTCTGGAGAACCCGCATGTCTATAACTATATAAGTAGCTCCTGGAGCAACCATGTCGACTTAGTTATTGCGTTAAATAAAAGTTTACCGTGCAGTGCTTTTTTTGAGCCACTTCTCGATATTAGGTATCAACCTATGCGTCCATTTTCCTAGGTGGTCGCGTCCCAACGCTTTTTGCCATCTCTAGATAGGCTGCACACATTCGCTTGCTGTGATAAAACCTTATCGTTTCCGATATAACCAATGCAGCTTCATCCGAAATCGTTCGGAGGCACAACAGACCCTCTGAGAATGCTTTCGCTCAGATTGGTGCTGCCTAAAGGATGACTGATTTTGTCACGCTCTGTAGTAGCTGTCTTCGCTGTTGCTGCAGGCCTCTTAGGTTAGGTATTATTCTTGCAAAGGCTCAGCAAACGGCTGCAGCCTTTCTATCTACTTATTGGAAATGCCGCGTATCAATTCTGTTGCCTAGCTATAGTAGCGATCTCTTTGATTCCAAAACTCCGTTTTTTTCTCCGCTAATTGAAGCCCTACGGAGAGAAGCCAGTCTTACACCATTTTTATGGTCCTGCTGCTTGCATTTTCAGCATCGTTCAGCTGTTTAGCAACTGTGACCAGGGCTACATCATCGGCGAATCCAACGATACGTGTTCCGTTTAAAAATGTCGTCGTACATCGTATTCCACAGAAGTGGTGCTAGGACTAACCCCTGCGGAACACAACCAGTAATGTTATTGGAACATTTACCTCTATCGGTTCAGTATGTTAGGAATCTATCCGTAAAATAACTTCTTATCACGCTTTCGAGGCAATCCAAATGAGCGAAGCGCATCCAATATACATAACTAGTTCGCAGTGCTGAATGCGTTCCGGACATTGAGCGTGACTACGATGCAATACTCTTTCGAGCCACCTTTCCACCTTATATCTTCAATGGCTTTACTGGCCATCTCAATCACTGCGGACAGTGCATCCAGAGTTGACTTTGATTTACTAAAGTCGAACTGTCGTTCTGAAAGACCACCCACGTAATGGATGGCTACTTCGAGCCGGTTTGCAATATTATCCAGTGGCTTGTTTGGTTTAGGTAGAAGAACTAACTTTTGTACCTTCTATTTGTCTGGGAACTTTCCTTCCCTGAAGCACAACTTGTAGAAGTCAGCGATTACGCTTGGGTGTATAACAATGGCTAGCTTCAGTGCTCGGTTTGGACTAGCATCCGGTCCAGGTGATTTGTTGTCTTGCAGTTGTTGTATGCAGCAACGACTTCCTCCTGTATAATTGGTACAATTTCTGCTCTTACTATAGTGCCCCATTGCGCCATGTTCGGTACAGATGCATGGTGCGGGAAAAGCGCTTCAACCATTTTTCTCATATTCGTATGGTAAGTTAGAATAGCCACCTTTCTTTCATTTAGCTTCTTCATCACTATTTGGTGCGCTTTACCCCACGGATCATTTTTAGCATCGTCGCAGAGCTCCAGAAGCACCTCTTTTTGCTGTCTTTTGTCGCTTTTTATAACAGCCTGCTGTATTTTGCATAGGCCTGACTGCCGTGCATAGCAACGCTTATAAACAATGTCTTCATTCCTCCAAAAAAATAGGTTCATGGTGTCGCTCGTAGCTTCTTTTCCGACTCATGTTTGCGTTACATGCTAGTGCTAGCTCAGCTGTTACAAGTTCCGTAAAATCGAGGGTGTTAGCACACCGTTAGCACACCGTTAGCACACCGTTAGCACACCGAGCTCACCCATCGTTTGTGTGAACACCATTTGACGGAGAGTTTGAATGCAACTTCTTGAAGTTCTGGACTTTGTCGAGTCACTTGACTGCGGGTTGCTTCAATAGTACACTGAATGCTCTTATGTTCAATTGCTTTATAGTGATTCATTAGTTGTCAGGTTGAGTATTGAATGAACTGCTCACGAGTGTCAGGTCTACGTCCATCCCTATGTCCCCTCTGTTGAAAGTGTTACTGGAGCCACAATTCACCAACGTTATATCCAGAGACGCGAATGTCTCGAGAACTGCTCGGCCTCTCGCATTTGGGGCTATACTGCCCCAGTCTACAGCCCAAGCATTGAAGTCTCCTGCTTGTTTGACCTTGGGAAACAGTCTGGAGTCTGCTACCAGGTTGTCCAGGACACTTTCGAACTCCTGGAAACTTAGGCTAGGAGCCAGATAGCAACTATATATCATGTACTCTCCTATTTTAGCACGCCAGAACCGTCTAGCTGCCCTTTTTTCACTAATTTGCATACTCATTTGTCCGCAGACCCATATTGCTGCCTTACTGCTGATGTCTGCAACCCAGTTGTGACTTGCTTCGCACCTATACGGTCTTCTTTGTATGGTCTGCTTGAGGAGGTCACGAGCTGCTGCGCAGTAATTCATATTTATTTACAGTACTCTCAAACTGGCTGTGTGACTTTCCCACTGGTTTGTTCATCTTTGATGGCAAGGTAGGCAACAATTTCTCCGATCGATAGAGTTTCTGCACCTACTTGCTATGTGGCTAAACTCTAAGCATTTAAAGCATCTTCTTTGGGAGACCTTCTCTTTAACTTGACTTCTAGACCACCCAATTCTTATAACTTCCAGTTTTAACAACGCTTAAGCTGTAGCCGCTTTAACAAGGAGTATCGCTGTTTGTGTACCGAAAACGCCGATCGTATAGACCGCACCGCATCTTCCGAATTTGTGTCGCGTTCTGGTTTTGTAGTGAACTCATCCATGTGTTTAACTTGTACTAAAGATTGGTCGTCTAGCGCTTTTATGTCTAAGCTCTCCCTAAGCACTTTGCGTAGTTCCTCCTTATACTCATTCACAGTACCCTGCTTCGATCGACTTAGCTCCACTCGCTGTTTTCCGAATACGAGTAACACTTTCTCCAAACTGCTTAAAAAGTTCACTACTAATCGTACTTTTCCCTATAAGGTTTGCCGCCCACTGCTGCTACTACTATTGCCTCAGGTCTTATACGCTTTGTTTTCTGGTCTTCGTTTTTACTTCTTTCCGCCTTAAGACATGACTTTCGTTCTCTTGCTCGATGTTTATAGTTTCACTTAGAGGGGAGTTTTCGCCGCGCTAGTGTTCCTTTCGCGGCCCCGTTTTGGAGGATCGATGCTGCTCTGAGTTTCAGGCAGGATTTTGTTACTTATGCCACACTCAGTGGATGTCAACTGCAGGCTATTTGGTTTCGCCTCCAATTCGATTCCGAGCTTCGTAGAAGTATTCATTAGACGTGTAAAGTCACGTAAAAGTCCCCTTACATCATTGTTGATGTGGCGCTGCTTGTCCGTCATCGAGACTAAGCTACTCAACTTTGATGCCATCTTCGCGTGTATCACGCTTAAGTTGCCTTCACTTGCAAATTCGAATACGCGGCCCGTTGCCGGTAGATATATACATATATATATACATATATATATACATATATATATAGATATATATATATATATATTGTAATGCACATATGAACTTTATTATAAACTAATACCTTGACATACAAATCAATTGTCTTACGATTACTCACTGCAAGTAATGAAGCAACGGCATAATTGCTCTAGGTCAGTTATGCTTGGTTCAATTACATTGCCATTATGCTAAGCCAGCATAATGAAGCAACAGCAGAATGACGTCAGTTCATATGCATGCGCAAAGTGTTAGATTACTTACTGCGCAGCTAGTTATAAGAATAATATGTAATGGTAAATGACAATAACAATAAAGAATCAGTCTGAAGCTGACAACTAACTAAAAACGTACATCGTTTCATTCCTCATTATATGGCGATCCTGCCAGAATTAATTCTTTAAAACATTTAAAGAATTAATTCTTTTAAATGGCAGAAGAAACAATTGAAAAAACGCGTGCAAATAGTCCCGATTTGATTTAAATTAAAAAATCAAGGACAACAATTTAAATTCAAAAATGAAGAACAACTAAAAAAAAAATTTTAACTTTTTTAGTGTGCAGCATGCAAAAATAAAAAAAAAAAAAAAATTAAAACAAAAAAAAATGTCAATAAAAACATGTCGCGATAGCGATCCGGCCATCACGACAAAAATAAAAAAAAAATAATTCAAAAACATTAAAAAAAAAAAAATTAAATAAATAAATAAAATAACATTTATTTTTAAAATAAAAACTTAAAAGAAAACAAGAAAAAAAGTTAACTTCGTTTGGACCGAAGCTTATATACCTGTTACACATCATTTGACGTTGATAGACCTTCGTGTGCAGCATTTGTATTAAATTTTATTTTAAAATACTAAATAAATTAAATATACTCTTAAAAATTTTGGAATTCGCGGTCCGATTTGGACCAATTTTAAACTGAAGATTTGGCATGGTATAAGAAACATTTTAACCATATTTGAAGCCATTCACTTTATAAATACATTTTTTCATATAAGAACTTGAAAAAATGTTGTACTTTTGTATGGGAGCTATACCTAAAAGTGGGCGTGGCACATTGATTTTAACATAGAAACTACACAGGACCTAGAAAAGCTTAAGTTTAAAATTTCAGCCCAATATCTTTAAAACTGAGCGAATAAATCGCGCAGCAACACACAGACAGACGGACGGACGGACAGATGGACAGACAGACGAACATGGCTAAATCGATTCGTCTCGTCGAGGTGATCAAGAATATATATACTTTATAGGGTCTACGATGCCTCCTTTAATGCGTTACAAACCTTCCGACAAACTGAATATACCTGTTTACACTAGTGTAACAGGTATAAAAAAAATAACAAATAAACAAACATTTAATAAATGCAAAATTTCAAAGTGAAATTTTAATGACACTACTCATTTAATTAAACAGCCAAATAAAAAAAAATATAAATTAAAAAAAAAAAACATATTTCGAACATGTTATGAAAATAGACTTGAACTAATTACAATTATTATAACAATTAAAAATATATATATATATATATAAGTACATAATACATAATGTTAAAAACAAAAGTTCCCTGTTGGAACTCAACGGCGCTTAGAGCCAGAAGTGCCACGCCGATGGATGGTCAACAATTCCAGCAGCAACAACATTCAGCTAAAATTCCAACATCAGCAAGAGGCAACAACAGCAGCAACAACTACTAGCAACAACAGCATCCAGCTACAGCTCCAATCGCAACAACAGCAACAGCTACTAGGAACAACAATCAAAAAAAAAAAAATACCTTGTAACGGGCACGAGAGGATGCTTTATGCGCTTATAACGCATGCATATTATTTTTGAGCACTATAGTGCGTTTTTAAACGCAAGTGAGCTAAGTTAAGTAAGCTACTAAAAACAAATTAGGCCCCCACTAACCCCCATGCAAAGGTAATAAACTTAATAATAAGTAAAAAATTTTAAACTTGATTTTGTGTTTTTGTAAACACTTGCATGGCCCCCATTAATCTTGAATAGGCAAATAATCAAACAATAAAATACAAGCAAAGACACATTAAATAATATAACAACATTGACTAAAGTCTAAAATTGGCTAAAAGCATTTAATTGTTTGACTTTATAAAAGTAAATTCATACTTATTTTGTATTCTCCTTACAAATTTAAACTAACATAAAATTTATTGTTTTTAAATATGCTCTATAATTTTGATTAAAAAGAAACAAACATTTTTTTGTAATTCTATAATTAAAATTGATTTCTTTAATATATGCTCTATAATTTTTAATTAAAAAGAGAAACAAAAAAAAAATATAAAATAAAATTTTTTTAATTCCTAAACTAAAATCATTCTATAATATATATATGCTCAATAATTTTTTATTAAAAAAAAAAACAAAAATTTCAAAAAACTAAAATTAAAGGTTTTTTATTTTTTGCTGTTTAAAAATATCAAAATTACATTGATATCAAAAGAAACAAAAATTTTTTTTTTTGCTTTCTTCATTTTTCATTACACGGTACAGGAAGCATAATTATACATAGATATATGAAAGATAAGGTTATAGAAGCGAAAGTAGACTATAAGTAGGAAA
>JAEIFJ010001193.1:0-62840 GCA_018903435.1 Leucophenga varia | reverse complement strand
TAACCGGCAAGTTCTTGCAGTCCTTATTATAACCTTGGAAAGTTAAATTGACTATTGAGAAAGTGCAAATCTCGGCATTCGAGGGGATGTAAGCCATATATTCTGGGAAAAAGCTAAATTCCCTACCAGAGTCATCTAACTTAGTAAAAAAAAATTATGGATCTTCACCATGTTTGGAGAGAGTTGCTAAAAAATTCCTAAAAAACACAAGATTCTTACATACACCGTGAGGAGGACTTTCAAAACGGATTTGAAAAATATATTCGATATATCACGCTAATGCTTTGGAATGGATGAAAATAGAAGAAGATAAAATCATTTTACAAAAACATAGAGAACCAGGACGTCAGGATGTTTGGCAGGGTGAAAGCCGAAAAGAGGAAGAGAAAAAGATAAAGTTAGCCGAAAGAAAGAAAGAGCAAGACAGAAAATTTAAAGAGAGAAACAAAGATATGAGCAAATGTGGTACGAGTTTAGTTCGTCATCACCATCGTCATCGCAACCTACACAAAATTTTATTGAAAATAAAGGACATTCCGATCAACCTACCAGGGCGAAAGCCTTGAGGAACCCTTGCCATCGACATCTCAAACGGGTAATTGCTGGAACTACAACAAAAAAGAGGAAGGAAAGACTTCATCACTCTTAAGTTGGTTGTGCTTTAAATAAATGCCAAAAGCATAGGGGGTTCTGTCTATACTTCAGGCTGCAGTAGAAGCACTAGATCTAAGTTTTGATGATTTTCCGATAAACAAATCGTCTATTCAGCGCATTCACAGAGCCGAAAATATGGAGCGGAATCTGTAAAATCAGATTTTCAAAATAATTTGCCTGAAATGGTGACCATTCCTGGGACGGAAAATTGTTACCTGGACTGGACGTAAGAAGTTCCAAAGAAGAACGATTGCCAACTATTATTACATTTGGAGAAGAGGTAATACTTTTGGCAGTACCCAAACTTAAGCTCTTCCGGTCAAGAACAAGCTAAAGCTATGTTTAACGCACTTTACGACTGGAACTTCGAGGACAAAGTACAAAAAAATGTGCTATAACACAACTGCATCTAATACAGGGAGATTGAAAGGGGCTTGTGTACTTTTGGAAACAAAAGCTAGACAGGGAAATATTTACTCTTGACGCCATCACGTTTATGAACTGGTTTTAGAATGTGTATCTTTCGCCCTACCATCGGAACATTTAGCCTACATGACACCACCAACAGTAATGGAGAAAGGCTAATGGACTTTGCTGCGGGCAGAAACATGATCATAAGTAGTACCAGATTCCCACATCTCGAGATTCACAAGGCAACATGGCGCAGTGGCGACCTAAGAATCCGCACCCAAATAGATCACGTAGTGATTGATGCCAGGCACTCTTCTAGCGTGCTTTATGTACGAGGTCTTATCATCGACTCAGACCACTACCTTGTTTTAGCCAAAGTACGTACTAGACTCAGCACAGCGCACGCCAAGCGAGCTACCACACAACGAAAGCTAGATGTTGGTAGGTTAAAGTCAAAGCAGACAGCCGCTGCCTTCTCAACAAGGGTCTCATATCTACTCCGAGAGAATCCTCCGGCCTCCGACTGTATAAACGATCAGTGGAAGCGTATCTCAAACTCATTAGCCACGGCAGCCAAAGAGGTTATTGGCTTTACTAATCCTCGAAGGCAGACATGGTACGATGAGGAATGTCGCGTCGCTATTGCAGGCGGGAGCAACACGAGCTGTTGTTGAGCGATATAGGGAGAAACGGAGAGAGAGAAAAACGCTTGATCAGACGAAAGAAACGAGAACTGGAAAGGCGTGAAGTGGAGGAGATTGAGATAATGGGTAGCAGAAACGAGGCCCGTGGTTTTTATCAAAATCAAACGTATGACCGATGGTCATAAGCAAGGAGCTTCGTTCTGCAAGGATGAACAAGGGAAACATGGTAACAGATGTCCAGGAATCACTAAGGCTATGGAGGTCCCACTTCTCTACCCTACCGCTGGTGGAAATGATGAAAATCTGAATCAGAAGAACTACCCGCAGAGTTATGTAAGACATTCGGCGTAGAGTTGATTCGATGCCTGCATTAACTCTTGTGCAAAATATGGTCTGGTAAATATAATCCATACCAAAAATTCTACCGGGAACACGCGATGCATCGTGCCACATGGCTCACATGCGACTGCGGTTGCCCTTGGCAACACTCTTGAGTGCTGAGCGGGCGGCCTGCAGGTGGCGCAGCAGTTATGGCATTTGTAGATATGCTATCAACATAAAAAGTAACAGTAATAAAAACCGAGTCCAAACCGCAACACATGTTGTGTCAAAATTTGGGCATAAACGGTTGAGAACTTTTCAAGTCCATAAGCCTCGTATATTCGAACAGAGCATTTATTTGTTGTGTATATAGATTAGTAATCTTTATAGAAGGAATTAAGACTAAGTTGCAAATTGCAGCACATATATTCTTTTAAAATTTTTGTATGGCACTATTACTCCTTAACTCTACCCAGCTAATTATTCAAAAGGATACTAAAAACTTACTTACACCTGCTTCAATTCGAAATCAAATAGAGAATAAATGAAGACTGGCAAACTACAAGATGTCCCGAAAAGAAAAATTAACTTAATCGGGCAACAAGGATCTAAAAGTAAGGCTTAATCAAATTAAGTATAAAAATCTAGAAAATTATCTGTCTAATTTAAGCCCAACCATAGACACAAAAAAAAGTATTGAAAAAACATTCGACAAGGTATGGCACATTGGTCTATTGCATAAATTAAGAAACTACTTCCACCAGATTTTTAACACATGCTTCCATAACCATAACCATAAATGCCTGACGTAGTGCTGGACCGTAACCGTAAGGCAAGCAAGTGGTCAGAGCGAACGTGAAGACACACAAAGGTCATCACACGTTCCCATCATTAGCACAGAGTATAGTGGGAACATGATAGGCCCTCGTAATGGAGATTAAACGGGAACTGCGACTCTAGGGGAGTCTATTGTACCCAAGCCTGGCAATAATAACTGGTAAGGTTATGGACCGAGAATCCTCTCTGCCTCTTTAATAAACAGAAGAGTAAACAGGGTGAATCTGTAACGGCCAAAGCTGGACATTCACATAGAATGTATATACTAGTTTCGTCGTCCTCCATGCAGAGTCTGCACTCTGGCTCTGGGGACAGACCAATTTTGTGTAAGGTGATACCTCAGTCTGTTATGACCCGTGAGGTAGCCAGTTAGCAGCCTGTGGTCATGACGACCGAGGTGTACGATATTTTTGGGTAGATAGGGCGAGCCAATTGCTTAGCTTGCCGCAGGCCCGGGTACTGAACCCAGTATTGTCGAAGAGATTCTGAGGAGAACCTATCCATTAAGCGTATAGCAGAGGCCCAGCTGAGCCCACAGAAAGGCTCCGGGCCAATAAAGGGAGAGGGAGAAGCCGGCTCTGGCGAGCTCATCAGCGACTTCGTTTCCGTCAATACCCCTGTGTCCAGGGACCCAGCAGATAGTGACTTTACGACGCTGAGAAAGGAGCTGTAGTGCGTCATAGCACTGGAGCACTAACTTGGATGAGAAGGTCCAGGACGTTAGTGCTTTGATAGCAGCTTGGCTATCAGAAAAAATTGTAATGTTGGCCCCCCTAGGACTGTGAGTCAGAAGGTGGAGGGCGCAGACTTCGATGGCAAAGATCTCAGATTGAAAGACGGTGGGCCAAGCACCTATTGCAACAGAGATTCTGGTGTTGGGGCCATAAATACCAGCACCAGTGCCGGTTTCGGTGAGCGAGCCATCAGTGAACCACTTAATGGTTGCTGGTCCGAAACCCAGGTTCCCGCTCGTCCAATCTGACCGATTGGGGAGGAGGAACGAAAAGCGTCTGCCAAAGCGAAAAACCGTGGTCATATTTTAAGGATATTTAAGGATTTAAGGATGTTTGAGTGACCAAAGTCAAGAAGAACATCATTGTTCAGCGCTTGGAATCTGAGGGCTTCCATAGCGGTTGATGACATCGTGAAGATGTGTAGTGGCGGTAGACCAATGATCGCCTCCATGGCAGCAGTGGGACAGGTTCTCATCGCCCCGGTGACACAAAGACACGCCAGGCGTTAAAGGCTATCACACTGCTTAAGCGTGGTGGATTGCAGCAGTAGAAGTGTAGACCCAGTAAATGATTTTGGGTGATGGGTGATAAACCCCAGGTTTTCCCAAAAAAGACGCCTACAGGTCCACAAAGCGAAGGTGGCCTTATTTATGGCAGTCTTAATGTGGGAATTCCAATTTAGTCCTTTATCTAGGATTACCCCTAGATACTTGACCTCGTCGGAAAGACGCAGGACGGAAGAGTTTATATAAACTGGGCCAATGTCAAGTTTGTACCGTCTGGAGAAGGGGACCAGAACTGCTTTCTGGGGATTAATGCCAAGCCCCTCTTTTGAACACCTGTTTGTTACAAGGTCATCTGCGTAACCGATGACATTGTAACCTAACGAACTGAGATCAGTTAGGAGATCATCTATTGCAAGTGACCAAAGTAAAGGGAGAGAACACCCTTGAGGACAGCCCTTGATGGCCTTAATGTCAACCGGATACACCTCCCAGAGAGGACGAGATATCATGTTGATTAAGCATTGATTCGACCCACGCGATGGTGAGAGCATCAATGCCTCTTCGTGAAAGGGCCCGAGTAATAGAGCCGAAGCCAGTGTTATCAAAAAGCACTCCCACATCAAGGAAAGCGCACAAAGTATCCCCTTGGATTGGAAGGCCCTCTCAATGCCACCGACCAGGGTTTGAAGAGCGCCTATCGTAGATTTCCCCTCCATATAGGCGAACTGATTTTTATGAAGAGGGGAATGGATTTCGATGAACTGTCTGACGTGGCGCTCGATCAGGCGTTCCATCGATTTTGCCAAGTCCATGGGTTTATTACCCTTTGCTTAGGATAAATACGACGATCACCTTCCTCCATGATCGCGGAATATATCCCAAGTTGAAGCTGGCTCTCATTAGACAGATTAGTTGGTCAATTATTGAATCTAGGCACTTTTTGGGAAGCAAAGCAGGAAAATGCCATCTCCCCAGGAGATTTGAAGGGTTGAAGGACATTACTGCCCAACGGACTTTATCTTTGTCCATAAAGACACCTGATAAGCTACGTTGCCTATTGTTGGACACCCAACGGTCAACAATAGTATGAGTCATTTCTGACTGTTGAATTATAGAACCAGGGAAGTGAACTTGTAGCAGAAGTTCTAGAGTTTCCCTACGGCTTTCTGTGAAGTCCCCATTTGGTTTTTTCAGGAGGCCGATGTCATTAGACTTATCCTTCGTGACCACTTTATGAAGACGTGCTACTTCCGGCAGCGATTGCAAGCCTTCACAGTACGTTCTCCACGAGTCACGATTAGATTGTCGAATGAGTTTATTGTAATCGGTGAAAGAGGATCGATAGTCCTCCCAACGACCGGTTTTTTTAGCTCGATTAAAGAGCTTTCTAACAGTCCCTCTCATGGCTGTTAACCTGTCAGACCACCAAGGGATTTTACGAGACCCCTGGGTAGTACGAGTGGTGGTACTTTCGTGGTAAAAGCTAATCAGAATCTCCCCAAGCAAATCAGCCGCCAGTTCCAACTCACAGATGGAGTCAACAACTGACGGAAGACTGCTCACTTTAAACTTGGATTATTTGGTCTTTCTCGGAAGGAAGACCTTCGACATGATGTCCGAGGCACCGGCAGTTCAAAACGTATATGTTGATGGTCAGAGAGAGACGCCTCATCAGAAACCCGCCAGTTCCAGACGAAGTTAGCCACCCCCTCTGCTTGCTAGAGTGAGGTCTAAAACCTCCTGCCTATTAGCATTTGTAAAAGTAGGTTTACATCCCTTATTTACTATATCAAGCTGAGCCTAAAAAGACACTCACCTCTTTTATTGTTGTCACTGCTACCCCAAATGGTGTGATGCGCATTTGCATCGCAGCCGACGATAATTTGCCTATTCGAGGCACGGCAAAATCAAAAAGCCGCTGCACCGCCAGCGGAGGAACGATGTTCTGTTCCCCGGGGAAGTAGGCCGATGCAATCACAATTTCTTGCACGCCTCTTCCTGTGGAAATGTCCACCAACGCAGCTGTTAAATCCCTTGAAATAAAGCTTGTCAGTGGGAAGAATTTAATGTTTTTATCAAAAAGAAGAGCCGTTCTAGGCGACTCTTCACATTGATCGTAGATTAACTTACCACTCGGACAGTTAATTCCACATTTCTTGCCACCGACCACCCATGGCTCCGGATCAGAACCATAGTGGCCTCCTTTTCGGCGAATAACCTGCAGATTGTGGCCGACGCCCCCTTGGCGTGATGCAGAGTTTGCCTGGAGCGCCCTAATTGCGCTCATTTTCCCACGGTGGATTTAGGACCAGTTGCTCACGCTTGGCCGCACGCGACCCCTTCAACCTTTAGAGGTAGCAACCTTTACACTACGTGCCGCAGTTAGCCGGCCGCCTTACTTGGAGGGGCCAGTGGCCTCCACAACAGGAGCTGCTGCCCGAGTGGAGGGCATTAGGTTGCTGCGTAGCCTCTTACAAATTTGAATTTACCTGTCCGTGCAGGACCTCGGTGCCCAATGACGAAGTAATTACCGACAGTATAGTCGGTGTAGTGGTGAGCGACTCACACAAAAGTTAGCCCCTCAGTTTGAGCATTTAGAGCTGCATCGCACTCATTTATTAAGTTATTAATATCCATAAATTGATGGTTTTAAAACGGGAAGAAAATTCAACTGTGTCAGAGCACCGTTAACACAGAGGGTCTAGATAAAACTGGAGGGCGACAGGTATCCAGAGTCCGCATAATAGTGGTTAGATGCCCTCTAACCATTCATCCATCGGCATATGCTGTTCCACCTTGGATTAGGGGGTTTTGTTATCGGTCGGATGAACACGGCTACAGAGTGGGCACTGGCTAAGCCAGAGTACACTCTGTAGCATTTCATCCAACCACTAGGTTTTTTTTTCCTCGCATAATTATTTTGGCCAGGATGGAAGCAGAGACATGACCGTACAACCATACCTGTTACCAGAGGCCACCACGTGGCGGTAATAATCACACTTTCTGACAACTCAATAGTTACGGCATTTGTATACAAAATACTACATGTAAATCCCCTTGTTGAGCAGCAGACTGACCTCCTATCACACGCTTAAAAGATTAAATTTCTATAATAAAAATCTCTCCGACCATTTTGATACCAGGAAAGGCTTCAGACAGGGCGATTCATTGTCATGCGCCATTTTCAATCTCTTGATGAAACGCATACTGCAACAATGCTCAGACGATCGGAGTATTCGAAATCCAACCGCAGACAATTCACACGACGTAGGCAGTCTTTGAAGTCAGAGAACTTCCGCTTTAAGACTGTAGAAAACTTCGTCTATCGGGCACAGATGTAAACAGCGTCAACAACACCAGTCAGGAAAATAAATTAAGAATAGCTCTTGCTAACCGTAACTGTTTTGGTCTCGATAAGCAAATGCGAAGTAGAGAAGCATGGGTCATGACCGAATCGGATAAGTCGGTGTTGGGCGTATTTGACAGGAAGATATTTCGCAAAATCTTTGGTCCAGTAAGATGTGAAATGATATCCGTATACGCTCGAATGATGAACTGTACGAGCTATATACTGACATCGACATAGTCAGAAATATCCAATACAAAAGGCTGTCCTGGGCTGGTCACCTGTGTCGGATGGATACAGAGGCTCCGGCAAGGAAATTTATAAGCAAGACGTGAATCAAATCTTGGCGCGGCAGAGAGGACGTCCGCCGCTGCGTTGGGAGGACCATCTTTTGGAACACATCCGCAATATCGATATCCCAAATTAGTATCGAGTAGCACTAGATTACAACCGGGACGATCGGGCTACAGACCAAACTGCTGAAGATAGGAAGCTGAAATTTTTACTGTTGATTCGTTTTATGATAAAAGTGAGCACTAAGACGGTATTTTGGAAAATTTTGAGAAGGGGCCTTATGGGGGCCTTAAAAGTGAAAAGGCAACCCCTGGAATTGTAGGACCTGGAGACTTAATTTGGCTCATTTGAGCGGTAGTTAAAAAATATTTTTGACGTATTCAATAAATTGGAAAATAACGGATAGGCCAAAAACAATAAATGATATTTGGCGCATTGAACAGATGGTTCAAAAATAATTTTGATGCGTGTGAGGGGTATCCGAAATATCTACCGCTATATCTAACACTACCAGTTCAAGGAATTCTTTGCCTTCTATTAATCAATGCAATGTTGCGAATCGGTCGTGGCATCACAATGGAAATGTGCCGTAATAACAATGCTACTAAAGACTGGTAGCCAGAAAGCCAAGTTGATTCGTACAGACCTACAAGTCTGCAAACTTTATTCTCAAAAATTTTCGAAAGAATCTTCCTCGATAGAATACTGGCTATATTAAATGAGCAGAATATCATATCTGATTTTCAGTTTGGCTTTAGACACCAGCATGGCACACCAGAACAAGTACGGCACACCGAAAAGCGTTTGATCGCGTGTGACACGAAGGTTTAACAAAGACCAGAAGCAAAAGCTCATTTTCTCGACCTAAACTCTTTTTAATTCGGTCTCGGTCTCCAGGTAGCAGTAAGAGACGCAAGGTAGTGTCTTGAGTCCAACTTTGTTCTCTCTGTTCACTGCAGGCATGCCATGGCCGATAATATAGTAATAATGGCGTATTCAAAATGCCTTTTAGAAGCTTCAGAAAATGTTCATTAAATCGATTTGCTTTAATGTGAGCAATTGTTTTGCCAACTTGCTCGTATGTTTTTGATCGTTCTCCTGTTGAAAGGTCCACTTTAAGAGTAAATCGGCTTAGGACAGCATAACGTCTTCTTAAAATTTTGATAGGTTTTCTATCGACGTTAAGTCCCGGTGACTGCGTTGGCCTTTTCCTATAATCAGCTTTTTTTTAATTATTGTTTTTTGTTTATGTTAGAAAGCAAAACAATTTTTGATTGGGAAAATTAGAAAATCGACTTCTTAAATCAGCCGAATGTGCCTAACTCATTTTTTTTGTGGGAACTTAATGTACTTGCATTGTTTACTTTTAAATGTAACCGCTTTGGGGGTCATCGGTAGGACGGTTTCAACGTGAAGAGCGGACATAGAAACATTTTTACCATTTTATATTATTATATATATACATACACCCAGAGGATAAAAGGGTATATTAAGTTTGTGCAAACGTATGTAACAGAGATTACATACGTTTGCCGTATAAGAGAGATTATCTCGGAGACTATAAGAGATAGCCCCCATACATATCTACCCCAAAATTTTGCATTTTTGTGTAAGTACTTCTTTGCTTATTATTTTAGAAACTTCATATTTAGTATTAATTATGCCTATGATAGTCCCAAAGAAGTATCCGAATATGGGTAGGACCAAAAAAATTTTAGGTATTTTAGGTTGGTATGAAAATCCAATGCAAAAGTATGGTACTAAGATAAGTTTTAACTTAAGGTACATTAAGTTTGAGTACATGGTATTTTGCAGTCGAGCATAATCCACTTGAGCGTACTTTCTTTTTCTACGATCAAAACCATAATTGTTTTTCTTACCATCATAACCACTTACTTCTAATCAGAAAAAGTTGACTTAACAAAATTTTTGTGAAATAATTGTCAAACTTTAACTAAAATTTAAAAAAAATTAACATTTAAAAAATACATTTTCTATTTATATATTTAATTTGTTTATTTTCAGACAGTCGTCGGATGAAATCCTATATGTCAATAAATATTTGTATGGTGTACCATAAGTATTTGTTTTTAATTTTAAAACAAAAAATGAAAAAAGTACTTCCAAATATTTCAAAAAACTCTTTACAATTTTAAAATGGAAATTTGCTTTACAAATCACTTTTTTAACATTTGTAGCTAATATACTAACAATATCAAGTAAGTATAGTTTTCTTTTGTTATCTTTTATTCATACTCGAAAGACTATTTAGAATTCGATAATCAACACTATTACCTAATCGTGTTCTACACAAAAAGAGCAATTTGAAAAAAAAAAAAATATATTTTATTTTGCTGAAATTGAATTTTATGACTTGAATTATTTATGGCAATTAAAGCTTTTTTTGTTAATTTTCAAATGGCCGTAATATTACGAGATCCGGGCTAACAAATATATACTCTCATCTGTTATTCGATAAATACAATGATTATATACCATAATCAACACCGTTAAGTTCGTCCGAAAGTTTTAACGCATTAAAGGAGGCATCGGAGACCCCATTAAGTATATATATTCTTGATCAGCTCGATGAGTCCAATCGATTTAGCCATGTCCGTCTGTCCGTCCGTCTGACTGTCCGTCTGACTGTCCGTCTGACTGTCCGTCTGACTGTCCGTCTGACTGTCCGTCTGACTGTCCGTCTGACTGTCCGTATGCCCGCCCGTCTTTCCGTCCGTCTGTTGCAATGCGTTTTTCTAAGAAAGTTTTTAAGATATTGACATGGAATTTAAACTTAAGTTTTTTTGCTCCTGTATGTCGGAGCAAGGTGTCACGCCCATTTTTGGGCATAGCTCCCATACAAAATTACCACCCATTTTCGAATTTTTATATGAAAATATAAGGTTGTCAAATATCTACCTTCCACCTTTTTGTCTTGTGAATTTCGCGGCTATGTACAAAGCGCTAAAGAACTCGTATCGTTTGGATACTACAGTTCAACAGTTATAGACGTGTAAACATGGACTTCACTAACGCCGAAATTCGCGCTATTTTGAAGTTTTCCTTCGTTTAAGGCAAATCCGCTAGAGAAACGTTCCGTGAGATTAATAGAGTTTTGGGGGATGGTACTCCATCACTTCGAACCGCGGATGAATTTTTTCGACGATTCAGAGCAGGTGAAAGCGACACCATGGATAAGACAGCCGGCGGAAGACCTGTGACGACGAATACTGATCAAATCATGGAAAGCATCGAGTTAGACCGACATGTGACATCTCGTGCAGAAGGCTGGATACAAAAAAAACTTGATGTTTAGGTGCCGCATGATTGATGGCCAGGAAGGTTTTGCTGTATGCTGCTGTGCTTAATTCTACCATCTACTGCGAACAACTGGACCGCCTTGAAGCAGGCGATCGACCAGAAGCGTCCGGAATTGGCCAATAGAAAGGGTGTAGTGTTCCAACAGGACAACGCCAGGCCACACACATCTTTGGTGACTCGTCAGAGCTACGGGAGCTCGGATGGAGGACTACCACCTGTTCCTGTCCATGGCGAACACCCTTGGTGGTGTAAAGTTGGCCTCAAAAGAGGCTTCTGAAAAGTGGCTGTCCGAGTTATTTGCAAATAAGAAGGGGGTTCTACAAGGGGGTATTATGAAGTTGCCGTCTAGATGAAAACAGATTATCGGTTCTACCGAAGTTAACGTTATTTCTTGTTTTATTGATTTTTGTTTAACATTCTTGAGATGCTATGTTGCTACAACAAATGTTAAAACAAATTAAAATTAGACAACTATAGTATTCGTTTTGTGTGCTGCTAGTTGAGTGACGAAATTGCTCACATCAAATGAGCTGGCCTGAATGGCACTATATACGATCGGCTCCAGGTGGCTAACATTGTTCATGTCCTCATTGCCTCCAACTAGAAGGTAATTTCGCTCGGATGTTCGATACAGGTCGAAATAGTATATCGACAATTGACAGAACTATTAAGCAGCTATCAAAAGAATTGGACTTAAATATGAAATTGATTGGAGAGTATAATTTTCACCAATCGCCAGGAAGAAAAAGTCCATACCTCTTGACTTACCTTCTTCTCTAACTTCACCTTCCGATTTGCCTCTTATAAATTAATCAATCGTTTAACGTACCTCCTGAGATCTGTTATAAGTTCTTTGCGTACAACTGACATTTTTAATAAGGTAGTGCAGACGACTTTTGTAGTTCATTACTTAAAGGGAGTAATACTTTTTCAAGTGTAGCTGTGCACAAAATTCAATTTCACGTATTTAAGGAATATTGCTTCATTTAAGCTCAGCGTTCCTTTCGAATTTTTTATAATATATAAATAGGAAGCCTGCATCCTTGCGCCAAACTGCAACTTTACTACGTTAAGCGGCGAGATCATCATCCAGCATCTGCTGATAACGTTTGTTAGTTGTACGTGTCTGCTACTCAATCTGTTGCAAATACTTTTCATGCATATGATTACCATATCATTGAGGGTGATTTTAATTTACCTAGAGTATTATGGATAAATTATGAAAACTCGTCTTCGTTGATGCCAAAAACAAAATTAAAAATTTTTCAACACACTTTTCAGCATGGTTTTACATCAAACAATATTTATAACTGCTCAAATAGATTGCTTGACCTTATATTTGTTGACGGAACATTGGATGTTGAAGTTTCTAGAACTTCACCGATCTCTTCCTTTAAATGCTTGTAAATATACCCAATACGTCGGAGATCAAAGACAGTCCTATACAAGTTCGTCGCTTGGTGCTGACTGGCCTTGTATTTTTGAAAATCTTGGCACTGAAAGTGCGTGTAAAGTGTTTTTTACAACATTACTTTGATGAATGTGTTCCTTCATTCTTTCCAAAAGATTTTTTAAGTCTTCCTTGGTTTTACACCGTTTGTGTCACTTTAAAAATATAATGTCAACATGAAACAAGGAAAAAAGTTAACTTCGGTTGGACCTAAGCTTAAATACCTGTTACACATCATTTGACGTGGATAGATCTTCGTGTGCAGCATTTGTATTAAATGTTATCTTAAAATAGTAAACAAATTATAAATATTATTAAAAATTTATAAACTCGCGATCCGATTTGAACCAATTTTAAACTGAAGCATTTGTACCATACTTGAAGCCATTCGCTTTATAAATACATTTTTATACCCGCCACATATGTGTGAAGGGTATATTCAGTTTGTCTGAAAGTTTGTAACGCATTAAAGGAGGCATCGGAGACCCCATAAAGTATATATATTATTGATCAGCTCGACGGGACGAATCGATATAGCTATGTCCGTCTGTCTGTCCGTCTATCTGTCTGTCTGTCTGTTTCAACACGATTTACTCGGAGACTACTAGAGATATTTAGCTGAAATTTAGAACTTAAGCTTTTCTCTTCAGCGACCAGGTCAAGTTTGAATATGAAAGTATATTAAGGTAAAGTCCCCATACAAACTTACCGCCCATTTTCAATTTTTATATGAAAATGTTTTTTTTTAGTAATGTTTTGACTTCAAATAGGGTTAAAACACTTTTAATATCATCCAATGTCAAATCCAATGTGCCACGCCCATTTTTTGGCATAGGCCCACACAATGTGAGTTGTATCAGATCTTTGATCGAAGTTCTATGAAAGCCACTGATGATAACACATTAACAATTTAAAAATACGTGTGGCGGGTATATAAGCCTCGGTTCCACCGGAGTTAACGTTTCTTCCTGTTACACTAGTGTAAACAATAAGTTAACGTTTTTCATTGTATTCTCTCGTTTTTTGGTATGAAAATAGCTATTATAAATGAAGGTATTTACTCTAATTTGGGTAAAAAATACTTCTAATGTCTTCCAATGCCAAAACTAGATCGTTAACTTCGGTAGAACTGAATCTCAAATACCCGCCACATCTTGGTTTAGTTTATTAATGGTCATCAGTGGTCTAGGTATTTGAAGAAGGGCTGGCGTGGAGTCAATAGACCGATACAACCAAAGTTTAGACACAATAATGGAGTAAAGTTTTAACCGAAGGACAGAATAATAAGTATTTGCTTGAAAAAAAATTGAAAATGGGTGGTAACTTTGTTTGGGGGCTATATGGTATAGAGAGCGGATCCTTATAATATCAGTAGAGTTAAGATAGGATGATATTAGATGTATTTTTACCCAATAAGAAGTGAATACATTCATAAATAATTACTGTTTTCACACAAAATTACAAAATGGGCGAAAAGTTCGAATGGGGCCTATACCTAAAAATGGGCGTGGCACCTAACTTTTAACATTGGATGACATCTGAAACGTTTTTACCCAATTTGAAGTGAATACATTCATAAAAAAAACCTATTTTCATACAAAAATTAGAAAATGGCGAAAGCTCGTATGGGCCCATACCTAAAAAGTGGGCGTGGCACTTTAGTTTTGACATTGGAAGGCATTAGAAGTATTTTTACCCAATTTGTACTGAATACATTCGTGAATAAAAGCTATTTTCATACAAAAAATCGAAAAAAAGTGGTAAGTTTGTATTGGGGCTATATCTTAGAATGGACGTGGCACTTTGGTTCTGGCATACACCTGCCTTGGATCAAAAAAAGGTTAAGTTTCAGGTCAATATCTCTAAAACTTTCCGAGAAAAACGCATTGCAACAGGCGGTCGGACAGACAGACAATCGGAAAAGGTTAAATCGACTCGTCTCGTTGAGCTGATCAATATTATATATACATATTATAGATATATATAATAATATATTTAAATTCGAAAATTGGCGGTAGATTTCAATGGGGGCTATACCTCAGAGTGGGAGTGGCAATTTGAATTTAACATACAAACTTCCAAGGACTGAGAAAATCTTAAGTTTCGAGTTTCACCTCGCGACACACAGACGGACGGACATGGCTAGAGAGATTTGCCCATCAAGCCGATCAAGAATATATACTTTATGGGGTCTCCGATGCCTCCTTGAATGCGGTACAAACTTTCCGACAAACTGATAACACCCTTAACATTATGTGTAGCGGGTATAAAAATGTCATTTAGAATGTTTCCACTCCAAATCAGGTAAGTTCACGTCTTATATCATCCAATATCAAAGTCGAGGTGCCACGCCCATTTTTAGGTATAGCCCCCACACAAACTTTACGCCCATTTTGTAATTTTTGTGTAAAAATAGTAATTATTTATGAATATATTCACTTCAAAATGGGTAAAAACGCATCTAATGTCATACTATCTTTACTCTACTGATTTCATAAGGATCAGCCCACTATAACATTGAGAGAATGTCTCAACCCATTTTCTAATTTTTTCAAGAAAATGTTTATTATTCTGTCCTTAGGTTAAAATTTAACCCCAATGTTGTGTCTAAACTTTTAATTGTATCGGACTATTAACTCCTCCCATACGTCCCTTATCAAAATTTAACATAAGATTTTGATCATAAATAAACTAAACTAAGTTGTGGCTGGTATTTGAGCTTCGGTTGAACCGAAGTTAACGTTTTACCTTGTTATACCTTGTACCCAGAGGGTAAAAGGGTATATCAAGTTTGTGCGAATGTATGTTACATATACAACGGAGCATGATAGAATATATATTCTTGATCAGCATTGAAAAGGCGAGTCGATATAGCTATGTCTGTCTGATCGTCCGTTTGCCCGCTTTGTTGTCTGCCGTATAAGAGAGATTATCTTTTAGACTATAAGATACAGAGCTACCATATTTGAAACTTAGACTCTACTAAGCCGTCAAGTGTTCATTTGTAAAGGGTTTTTCTCTAGTCCCATTTTTACCATTTCCCATACAATTCTACCAAAAATTTTCGGTTTTTGCTTAAAAGTTGTTTGTTTCTTATTTTAGAAACTTCAAATTTAGTATAAATTATGCCTATGATAGTCCCAATAAAATATCCTAATATGAGTAGGACAAAAAAAGTTAGGTATAGCCTCCATATAAATTTACCCAATAATTTTGAGTTTTTAGGTGAAAATCCAATACAATAGTATGGTACAAAGATAAGACCTAACTTAAGGTACATCACGATTGGGTACAGGGTATCTTTCAGTCAAGTATATTCGACTTCAGCGTTCTTTCTTGTTCTTTAATAAGGATCGAGAAATATTTTTTTTTTAAATTTATGAATAAAAATAATTTTTATTTTGCAATTTATATTTAAAAGGTATAATTATTATGATCCCTGGTTTTTACACACGTTAAAATAATTATCTGTTTCTAAGGAAAATTAAAGTTAATTAAAGTTTTTTAAACTCGTAACACAGGTAGTTTGTAACGCATATATAGTATTCTTGATCCGCTCGGCGAGACGAATTGATCTAGCTACACATATGTCCGTTTGTCTGTCAGTCGGACTGTTTGTTTGATGTTGTGCGATTTATTCACTCAGTTTCAACAAATATTCAGCTGAAATTTTATTCAAAGCTTTTCTAGGTCCTGTTAAAAACAGTGTGCTGGTTGCAAATTTGGTCCAAATGCATCTTACTTTACAAACTTTCCGACAAACTGATAATACCCTTCACACTATGTTTGGCGGGTATAAAAAGGGCTGCCATCATAAGTGTTTTCATCCGTTTCTGTTAATTTTTTCATTTAAAAACTAGAAAATGTGGCCATACTATTGCCTAAAAGTTACCATGGCGTTTTGTGTACATACAAAGTAGTCGTTGTCAAAAAAGCTTAAGTTTAAAATTTCAGTTCGATTTCTAAGAAACTGACCTAATTAAACAAGTTGAAATAAACATTCTGACAGACGGAAGAAAATACTGTCAGACGGTCATGGCTAACTCGATTCGTCTTGTCGAGCTGTTCAAGAATATATGTACTTACTAGGGAAAATACCCATATGTACGTAATTGGGGAATAAGGGCCTATCAAAACTTATATTCTAAATTTTTGTTTTTAATCAATAAATGTCAAGTTTTCTTCTATTATAAATCGATGTTTTAAAGTTTCTTCAGTGAAATGCTCAACATAAATAAATAATTTTAAAAAAAAGTAAACAAACTTAATAAATAATTTCCTTTTGTTACTCATAATAAATTTAAATTTTAGTTGAAATAAAACTAAATCGGTTAATTATTTTACAACTAATTGCATATCAATTAATAAATTACATATTAATATTATCATTTTTTGACATCACAAATTAACCGTATAAAACTGTTTTTTTTTTATATTCCTAAGAATAGTTTGATTCGGTTTAAAATTTTAAATGAATTTGCATAAATAAATTAAATTAATTGTAATTTTTACGCGCTTTATCGCGATGATACATAAATGATGGTGATGATGGTTAAAGCACACATTCATTAGAGATTCTGATTTTATCAGAAGCAACGATATTATATTATATGTCGCTTGAAGAGATGAGACTGACGAAGAAAGAAGTAAGCGGAAAATATATTCTTGTACTTATGTGTATTGAACATTGGGCACAGCCCTTGTCAGTGATACAATGAGGGTGTTTATAAAATGCTGACGAACGATGATGATAAAGTTAAAACGTTAGATGCCGCATAGAAGAGGGTTTATAGTTGGTATGAGTTTTGCTTACACTCCACTCAAGACTTGAGATGCAAAAGCTATTTGCTCAGCCTTCAAATGGGTTGAGTTAATTGCAATCAAGCCAAACTCAATAGCCCAAAAAACTCTGTCATCAACTTCGATTAATTATTCTTAGCCTCGTCGCTGGCAGTCATTGTGCTATAAAAAGATTTGCATTACCACCCCCGTAACACCTAAAAAGTACCACAGATGAGTTACGAGAACTAGAGCTCCCTTCGAGAGTTGATATTTCCGACATGAAATAGATTTCATGCTAAAATGTTGCTTCTTCGTATTTTCGGACTAAACAAAAGTTTAAAAAAGTGGAAAAGTCAATCTTATATTGTAAAAGTGGCATAAGTGTAAATTTGGCACTGTAAGATTTTGTATAAATCGTAGACTGCATTAAATCGACTTCCTACATGGTGTACACACCATCTATTGAACGTTGATAACATTAGAAAGGTACAGGTCTCACTTTTCAAACGCAGCTAAATTCATATAAATTTGTTGAGAGGTTAAAAAGTTACTCGCTTTTTGATGACAGTATGTTTTGTGCTTGTGCCGTACAAATACAATGGAACAAAACACAAGCACGAAAACATACCTACAAAACATAGGGGACATAAGTCACATAGGGGACTTAGCCTTAAACCTGTATACCTCTACTTATTGTTCGAAACAGAATGTCCAACAAATATTGTGGTAGTTAGGAAAGTTTTTCTCAGGTAAAAGTGTTTAAATAAGGTACTAATGTATGTATTTATTTAATGTATTTCGTTCATTTTTGAGGGATTTTAATAGACATTTTACATTTCATGTCTCCGAATGCTCGCAAAAATTTATTTAATTTGTCAACGTTGTTGTTACTTGTGTGTTTACCTAAAAAGTTGCAGCATAAAAAAAATAAACTTAACCATGCACTTACACATATTTCCACTTTAAATAATTTTCCAGTGAAAGATTTACCTTGAAAAGAAAAAATCTATATCTATATTCATCGCCAGTGACAATACGATGCAAAAACGATTTCTTTTTGTGGCGATTAAGCAGCATTTCAGACATGCAAAATCGTCTCTCAACGTCTCTCGGCTTTAATTCGTGTGGCCCCCAATTTCCTTGTTTGTGAATGTATCCAGCTGCTTTTAAACGTTTAGAAATGGCTTGTCGAGTGACTTCCAATGTTTTTCCAAGTTCTTCTTGAGTTTGACATGATTCTTGATCGAGTAATGCCTCCAAATCTTCGTCTTCAAACTTTTTTGATGGACCTGGTCGCTCTTTGTCTTCTGTGTCAAAATCACCACTTTTAAATCGTGCAAACCACTGCTGACATACTCTAACCTCTGGAGCATATTCAGGATAATCTTCTGAGAGTAAACGATGTGCTTCTGTTGCACTTTTCTTTAAATTGAAGAACAAAAAGCAAACCTCCCCGCAAATGCTGTTTTGTTGGAACATAACTTGACATTTTGACTGTAATAAAAAAAATTTGTGTGTTTACTAATATTCACTGTGACATATCAAATGTTCTTGATTTTTTGGCGCGCTTTAACATAGAATAGCTGTCACTGTCAAAATATTGACTACATAAATAGATATGAGGTCAGTAACAAATACGAAATTATTTAGTTGCGCATCCAATATATTTTTGTTTATATATGTATATAAAGGGTGGTTAAATTTCAAGGGCCGATGTTGATTTTGAATAAAACACGAATTATTTAGGAAATTATTGACATTTCTTTTTATTATGATATATTGGTATGACTCAATTATGTATGGAACAAAATATCGGCCAAATGGCCGCCACGGCTTCGGCGGCACATGTCCCTCCGATTGTCTAAATTTTGAAAAAAAATTAAAAAAAGTAATACATTTGGATTGAATAGACGTAGAGGCTTGAAACTAGGCGCATTTGAATGATGGTTAGTCGTGTTTAGGTGATTTTCAAAATTTGAACCCACATTTTTCAAACAATTTATATTTATCCACCAAAGAGAAGCAAAAAAAAAAAAAAAAGCGAGCAAAGCCGCGGGTACCTGCTAGTTATTTATAAAATTATTAGGTTCTTTCAATAGTCAGACATAAGAACTTTAGAAAATGGCAAGTCAACTTGGGCTCACATGACTACAATTTTACAGTTCTGCTCAACTTTTCAGATCTGCATAATCTCAAAGCCAGTGTTGAAAAACAGCACCAGGGAGTGATTATAATTTATTTTTTTGAATATTTGTAATTATTTAGAAGTGCGAACAAAGATAAAGAAGAAGAAAAAATATTTTAATTTTATTTTTTCAAACAATCATATTTATAAATATTCATTACAGTGGATGAAATTCGAAGTAGGACTTTAAGTAGCTGTAATAATCGTGAAGTTATTAGAAACTTAATCATCACATTGCTGACGAGAAAAATATTTTTAATAGCTTTTAGAGAAAAACTCAAATGTAAACATCTGATAAGGAATGAAATGGTTGCAATAATTTTAAAGATAATACCAAAAACTTCTAACTTCTTAATTCGCTTAAGCGCTGTGATTTTTACAAATATCAATACTTTTTGGGTAACCATAAGTTTTATCCAATTAGAAAGAACAAAAAACACTGACTCAAAACCAAAAAAAATTTTTTTCGTTGTAACGTTGGGTTTAGTCTTTTAAATCAAGGACATTGCCGTAGAACCAAGTTGTGTTTTTGCTTATTTGTAGCAAATAAAAAAAAAACCTCACGCGGTCTAATACCAAAGAGCTTCTTATCAATCTTTCTCGGTCAATTGAAGTTATTCTAAAACCGTGTCCTATATTTAAGATACGGTTTCTAGTTTTGATACTGCATGGCTCTAAGCAAATGATGAACCCGTTTCGTTGAGCTGAGCATGATAAAATACACATATAGATCTAAGAAGTATCTTTTAAGCCGATCGAAGCAAAATGATAATAAAAAACAATTTAGAGTCAACTTTATCTCAAAAAGTCAACACTCACTTGAATTTAGTACTTTAAAAAAATAAATTTTATACCCGCCACACAAAGTGTGAAGGGTATATTCAGTTTGTCTGAAAGTTTGTAACGCATTGAAAGAGACGTCGTAGACCCCATAAAGTATATATATTCTTGATCAGCTCGATGAGACGAATCGATTTAGCCATGTCCGTCTGTCCGTCCGTCTGTCTGTCCGTCCGTCCGATCCGTCCGTCCGTCTGTCTATCCGTCCGTCCGTCCGTCCGTATGTCTCCGTTCGTCTGTCTGTCTGTCTGTTTGTCTGTCTATTTCTACGCATTTTTATCGATGAAGATATATAGATATTACGCCGAAATTTGGAACTGAAGCTTTTTCTCGGCAACGACTACTTTGTATGTTAAAACCAAGTTACCACGCCCATTTTAAGGTGTAGCCCCCATTCAAACTTACCGCCCATTTTTGAATTTTTGTATGAAAATAGGTATTATTTATAAATGTATTCACTCAGAATTGAATAAAAACACTTCTAATGACATCCAATGTCAAAAATAAAGTAACCACGCCCATTTTTAGGTGTAGCCCCCCACACAAAACATCCTCCCATTTTCCAATTTTTGAATAAAAATTGGTATTACTTATGAATTTATTTACTTATAATTGGGTAAAAACACTTCTTACATCATCCAATTCTAAAACCAAGATGCCACGCCTAATTTTATGTGTAGCCCCCAAAATAAAATGACCGAATATTTTTGAACTTTTGTAGGAAAAATTAATTATTTTCGTCTATATATTTATAAATGTATTGTATATAAGCAACTGATGATCACGTTGATCGTTTTTCCTTGTTTCTATTTTTTATTTGAAAATAGTTATTATTTATGAATGCTTTTAGTACAACTTCGGGTAAAAACACTTCTAATGGCATCCAGTATCAAAAGAATGTTTCCACGCCCATTTTTAGATCTAACCCCCATACAAACTACCACTTTTTACGATTTTTGTATGAAAATACGTATTATTTATGAATATATTCACTATAAATTGGATAAAAAACACTTCTTTTGTCATCCAATGTTAAATCCAAGGTGCCACGCCCATTTTTAGATATACAATTACCCATACAAACTTTCCGCCCATTTTCGATTTTTTTTTTTCTGAATGAATTCAATTAAAATTTGTTAAAATCAATTCCAATGTTCGCCTAAGTGAACACTATCGATATGGTAAGGATCGGGATATATGTAACTCAAAGCCTCCATACAAATTTGACCAAATTCATCTTGAAATTTAATCTTAGCACCTGGTGAACATTTAAAGTATTAAAATTGTTGTGTAACGGGTGTTTTAGCTTCGGTTCCACCGAAGTTAACGTTTTTCTTTGTTTTCCTTAAGTTGGTAGGACCTTTACTGACATCTATGTCAAATTTCGGAGTTATCGTTTTTCCCCGTTTTTATTATTTTTCGAATTTTCAAAGAGAGCACTTGATTTAAATATTTTTTATGAATAAGACTCTGCCAAAAAAACGTGATTTGCAATTTTAACTTTTTAAAATAATAATCCTAGGTGGGATTGCTTCAAGTGTAAAAGGACTTTGAAGAACTTGAAAATCATAGTAGTTTTTTTTAAACAATTTTTTGGAAACTATTGAATGTATTTAAATAGCAGGCAATATAGTAAATTTATTACAATTTAATATTAGAATGAATAAAAAACAAAATTTTGAACAAAAAAATTAAAACATATTTTTAAAATGATTTTTTTTAACATACATACGCATATAACGTAGGTGTAACGATTTCTTATAAAAAAACCTCTTTTTTTAAATAAAGGAAAATCATGGTAAATTTTATAGTTCTCGAGATATTGATATTTAGCTGATAGCGGACATTTTTGATTTCTGAAATCTGACATATAGTATGTTGTTTTTTGTGTTCAGTAAGTGTTGCCATTTAATTATGAATAAGTATAACCTCTTACAACGTTTGGAAATTGTCCAAACTAATTACGAAAAATCGAAAAGCTTTGTTGCTACTCAAATAGCTCTTTGTGCAAAACAAGGTCGTGATTTAGCTCCTCCAGAGCAAGCTACTCGCCGTACAATTCAAAAGTTTGAAAGTAAATTTACTTAACACGATAATAAGCCACTAGCACGAAATTATTGCTGCTGCTCAAGCAATGACATTGTGTCCGTTTCACGCTCTTCACAAAAATTGGGCTTGAAACGAATGACTACTTGTCGTATTTTGCGCGTAGATATCGGGTTGCACCCGTATAAGATGGTATTAATAGACCATAGATTGCTTTGAGAGTTCGCAGCTTGGGCTCTGGAAGAGATGGGCGACCCCGGTTTTAATCGGAAAATCGTGTTTTCGGATGAGGAGCATTTTGGCTAAATGGCTATGTCAACAAAAAACACAAACCCACAAGTCGTTCAGGAAGCACAATTACACCTGCAGAAACTCACTGTTTGTTGTGCATTTTGGGTATGGTGGCATCATCGGGCCATACTTTTTTTAGGTGAATGAAATGGATAGTGATGACATTCTTTTTAAACAAGATGGTGCAACATGCCATACAGCCAAAGTTACGATGGATTTATTGCGTGAATCGTATCGATGGATCGTATGACTTAACACCATTGGACTATTTTCCTTAGGGCCATATTCAGTGTAAGGTTTAAGCCAACAAACCAGAAACACCGAGTCATCGAAAATCTGAAGGATCGTATTAACTAGTGCTAGAAAAGTCGTAGTGGTTTCCCAGCATATAAAACTATAACACACTTAAGCTGAACATTAACCTTTCTACGTTATATCGGAAGAAATTTCTGCAAAGTTAATGTTTTAGGATCGTTGCGAATTTCGCATTGCCGATTTGCAGAGTTATAATTGGACCGAGCAAGATAATCGATTGTTGATGATTGTTAAAAAGAATTGATTGTTGGTGATTAATCATGATTATCAAAAAATATTTTTTGATATAATTTTTTGATATAATTATATTTGATCATTTTGGTATAAACCAAAAAAGCTAAAAAGTAAAGACCTTTTCTTTTCTTTTTGCCCCTTAAAAGGCTTACTTACTTATCACGCTGGATAATCAATGCAAGGACTATTGTCCTCTATCACCTACTTGATTATTGATTGTTGATTAGTCTATTAATAATTCTCAAACTAATTGATCGATTTATTATACAAAATAATCAATTGCACATTGATTAATCGATTAATAACTCAGTCCTATCGCCGACTTTCAAAACATAAATTTGAGAAAACAAGGTTAACGTTGCGCCACACCAGCATTCTACTTTCAAATGCTCTGACGCTTCGTTACAATAATGCTTGTAACTTTAAAAAATCCGTGGAATTGGCTTAAAATTTTCAAAGCGTTATACATAACGAAAACGAAATTAAAAAAGTCGATTTTTTGAAAATTATAACTAGATGTTAATGGATTACAATCCGACCACAAAACATCAAAAAATCGATAATGTTGCAATCTCACTTCCACTTTCCTAATCTTTGCCTGTAAAAATTGTCGTAATACAGAGTTGTTTTTATTTCATAAACGTATGCTCAAAGTTTTTATCGTATATCAGCTGAAATGTATGGGGCTGCAGAAATATGTGCAAAGGCATTCTATATAAATTGTTTTTGTTAAGTTTCTGCAGTAAATATTTCTTCTGATACACAGGATATTGTGAATACCCTAACTATCATGTGTTCATTTAAAGTTCATATCGTTATCGATTTTGTTCACATATTAGACGAGCTATGTCCGTCTGTCTTCTGATTGGTTCTGCCCACTTATTCGCTCAGTTTTTAAGATATTGAGCTGAAATTTTAATCTTATGCTTTTCTAGGTTCATTTTACTTTGTATCTTAAATTCAATGAGCCACGCCCATTTTTGGTATAAAATATTAAATTTGTCCTTGTTTTATTTTAAGAATGTTGCATTATTTCAATTTTAAATCCTGCTTTGTACTTAAACTAGAACATATATGTATGTCTATGCTCTTGTTGTAGATAGCTAACATGTAGTGAAATACGATATATAAAATAAAATTTATATTTTATAAGCATCCACTTTGAGGCTTTGATGACTTAAAATGTTACAAATTATTTTGTTCGTGTATAAAAATTTAGTACACACTGAAAATTTTACCTTATTTTTATTTAGAAGAAAATTTAATTGAAATTATTTTATCACGTTGAGGTTTTAAGTCAGTTTTTCTTCCCGTTATGAAATATCGAGTTGCGTCAGAACGTGGATGTTTACTCACTTTTTTGTCCTCCCCATACAAACAAATGAGATGGTGGTTGTCGACGTTTTCATTCATACAGAAACATACATCTCGATAAAAAGTCCTTTGTGCTGAATGTGGTGATGATGACGTGATAATGTTCATGATGATAAAGCCGTGGAATGATGCTTGCTTTCAGTGACATCTTTTTACTCATTAAATGAAGTGAAGTGCTTTTTGAATTTAAAGCAATCTCAAGTTTGCATCTGCATTTAATGTTAATTTCTTTTTAAGTCTCTTTTTCATCTCGTAACATTTTGTTCTACTTGTTTACAGATGCTTCTAATTATTTTGAAACTCAAGGGCCCAGTTTTTCGCATGAGCCACCGAGCCGAATTGAGTTTATAAATAGCGCTGGAAGCACAGCGGACTGCATAGCACACGGTAACCCACCTCCAACCGTTGAGTGGCTAGACAAGGAAAACAATCCTATATCCTCTATACCTAAGGTACGTATGAGCATATTTTTATTTGCTATCAGGATTTGAATTTCAAAACCGCAGTTTTGCACTAGACGGCTCCATCTGTAAATACTGTTACAAGTTTATATCATGTAAGTTTACGTATCAGTGAAAAACTTTTCATGTTTTTTGAGTGAATCAGGCGACGTTTATGCCAAATAAACTCCATTTGAGGGAAGTATCGGCTATAGCTATCGTTTGAAAGTCTAGAGAAAGTGAAATTTTGAAGAAAACACAAGGAAAAACGTTAACTTCGGTGGAACCGAAGTTCAAATACCCGCCACTCGATCCTTGTCATATGGGTAGTATACATAGTACATAGGATGACAGTAGAAGTGATTTTACCCAGATTGAAGTGAATATTTTAAAAAATATGAACTATTTTAATACAAAGACACAAAAATGGCCGGTATATTTGAATGGAGACTATACCTAGAAATGGGCGTGTCACCTTAGATTTGACATTGGATGACATAAGAAGTGTTTTACCCGATTTTGAGTAATCATATTCATAAATAGTACCTATTTTCATACAAAAACTCGAAAGTGAGCGGTCATTTTTTATGGGGGTATACTTAAAATGGGCGTGGCACCTTGATTCTGACATACAAAAGGAGCAAAAAAGCTTAAGTTTAAAATTTCATGCCAATATCTTAAAAGCATTCTAAGTAAAACGCATCGCAACAGACAGACACACCTGGCTAAATCGATTCGTCTCACCGAACCGATCTGATCAATAATATATAGAATATATGTACTTTATGGGGTCTCCGATGCCTCCTTTAGTGCGTTGCAAACTTTCGGACAACCTGAATATACCCGTTTATACCACATATGTGTAACGGGTAAGATAAAAAAAGTAGCATTTTTTAGTATGTTTTTCAGTTAGTCCAAATCAAGGAAAAACGTTAACTTCGGTTGAACCGGAGCTCATATACCCCCCACACGAATTTTGGAAAAGTGTATTTATTATCATCAGTAACTTACGTAAATTTCGAGAAGGGGGTGGGTGGGAGTCAATATTCCGATACAACCAAAGTTGGAAACAAAAGACCGATCGTTATTATATCGGTGGTGTGTAAATATGGTAGTATAAGAAGTGTTTTTTACCCATTTGGGAGTGAATATATTCACAAATAATACATATTTTCATACAAAATATGTAAAATAGGCGGTAAGTTTATATATAGGCTATACCTAAAAATAGACATTGGATGACATTAGAACTTTTTTTTTTTTACCCAATTTAGAGTGAATATATTCATGAATAATATTTATTTTCACCCAAAAATTACAGAATGGGCGTAAAAGTTTGTATCGGGGCTATACCTAAAAATGGGCGTGGCACCTTGAGTTTGACATTGGATGATATAAGACGTGATTTTACCCAATTTAGAATGAATACAATCATGAATAATAGCTATTTTCATACAAAAAATCGAAAAGAAAGACGATAAGATTGTATGGGAGCTATTCCTAAAATGGGCGTCACACTTTCATTTTTATACTTGATCTAGTCGTTGGAGAGAAAGGCTTAAGCTCTGAATTTCAGATTAATATCTCTGAAACTGACCGAATGAACTGCGAAGAAAAAACAGACGGACGGACAGACAGACATAGCTAGATCGATTCGTCTCGTCGAGCTGATCAAGCATATATATACTTTTTGGGGTCTACGATGTCTTCTTTAATGCGTTACAAATTTTCAGGCAAACTGAATATACCCTTAACGGGTATAAAAAATAAAAAATCAAGGAATAACTAAAACTTCGGTGGAACCAAAGCTTAAATACCCGTCATAAGAATCTTTAAAGTGATATGTGTGATCATCAGTGACTTGGATAGATCTTCGATATGGGATGGGTGGGGATCAATGGTCTGGCTCAACTCAAGTTTATATATAAAAATGGTATCAAATGTTAAGCTAAAAATACAGATGTATCAATAATTTTCTTGAAAATATATATACTATATAAATGGGAGGTACGAGTATGTTTGTACAGCGCTATACGTTATGATGATTATATTAGATGTGCTTTTTTCCAATTTGAAGTGAATATATTTATAAATAATACCTATTTTCATCAATAATTTGAAAATAATCGGTTAGTTTCTTTGGGGGCTATATCAAAAAATAGGCGTGATACGTATGTTTTGATATTGGATGACATAAGAAGTGTTCATAAATTCATAATTAATACCTATTTTCATACAAATATTTGAAATTAGGCGGTTAGTTTGTATGGCGGCTACATCCAAATATGGGCGTGGCACCTTGGTTTCGACTTTGAATGACTTGCGAAAAGTTGTACCCTATATGGTTTAAATACATGCGTAACAATACCTATTTTCATACAAAAATTCGGAACGGGTCGAATAATTTGTATGGGAGCTATACCTTGAAATGGGCTTGGCATTCTGAATTTAATATTCAAATTACTTAGGGCTGAGAAAAGCTTAAGTTTCGGGTTTCAGCTTAATATCTGTAAAACTGAGCGAATGAATCACCTCTCAAAAGACAGACGGACATAGCTTCGTCTCTTCGAGCTGATAAGGAATATACATACTTTATTGGATCTACGACGTATTCTTTAGTGCGTTACAAACTTTACGAGAAACTGAATTTACCCGTTTACACTATGTGGAACGGGTATAAAAACAAGGAAAAACGTTGAATTAGGTGGAACCGAAGCTTAAATACCCGTCACACGTGGTTTTTAATAGTTTAGTGTTATCATCAGTGGCTTAGATAGAACTTCTACATGGGATGAGAGGTGTCAATGGTCTGATACAAATCAAGTTTAGATACAATATTGGTATCAAATATTTAGCTAAAAATAAATATATTCAAAAAACAGAAAAAAATGAATCGAAAATAACCGGAAAGTTAATTTGCGGCCTTGGTTTTGATATTGTATGTTTTCATGAGTGGTCTTACCGAATTCGGAGTCAATACATTAATAAATAATAGCCATTTTCATACAAATATTCGAAAATGGGTGGTAAAGTTGTATATGGGATACATCTAAAAATATTTGCATAAATACCTATTTTCATACAAAAATTCTAAATGGGCGGTCATTTAGTATGGGGTAGGTATAGCCCCATGGCTGTGCTTAAGTTTCAAATTTCAGCAACGGACATGGCTGATCAAGAATGGTTGTGTATACGATTGAGGAACGCGTTACGATCGATCTTGTGCGCACTGTTTTCGGAGACTGAATTATCAGCTGAAATTCTGATATCGTTTGGCCGTCTCGGAGCTGTGATTTGACACCGTTGGATTATTATTTGTGGGGCGCCGTCAAAGACAAGTGTTATGTGGACAAGCCAGCGACAATTCAAGCTTTGAAGGACAACATTCGCGTCGCCATTGCCGAAATACGGCCGCAAACAATCGGAAATGTCCTCAAAAATTGGGTCGACCGAATGGCGTACTGCAAGGCCAGCCAGGCAGTCATTTGAACGAACTTATATTCCATAAGTAACCGGATGGATTGTACTTTAATATGAAAAAATAAATTTGATGATCGGATGAACCGTTTTGTTTTTATTGCAAAAAAAAAAAGTTACGTGGCGGACCCTGTATATACTTTATGGGGTCTACGACGTCTCACACCATACGTGGCTGGTATAATAAAAACAATTTATTTTTCAAATTTCGTGTGGGGTCGTGCTGGTCGGGCTGGGCTTTTTAATAGTTCGTGTCGGGCTGGTCTGGTTTTGTTTTTTTTAAATATACTGTGTCCGGTCTGGTGTTGTAACATCCCCAACTCCTCCCTGTAATAAATGTTTAAAAAACTTAAGATCCCTAAAAAAAACAACTTCACAATATTTAAATAACATGGAAATGTGCGAAGATGATGATGGCGAATGAAAGTGAAAAAGAACCTACGAAAAGTAAGAAATGAACGTACTATCTGTCGCCTGACGTAAAACGGAAGATTCTATCGCTAGGCAATAGACTTAGTGCCTCAAAAGCAGGTAGATTGACTCCAATTCGCCCTGCTACTGTGCGCAATCTCCCGGGCGCAGGGTTTGTTCCAAACTCCTCCTTCCACTTGCTCTCAGCCTCGAATGACTTATGCCATAGTCGCAAAAAACTCTGCAACGTTCAACTCTCCTCCTAACACCAACTCCAACGATCCCCTATTCACACAGTGACGTGGTCCTTTATATGCTCTTCTGGAGCAATTCATTAATCTACTACAAGCCCAAATGGAGCAAATGACGGCTATGTTAAATAACATTTTGGCTTTGTTATGCAAGTAGGTCTCAAGATTGTTATATGGAATACGAACGGGCTATGCAAGAGTAAGATAGAGCTTGAATTGTACCCTAAGCGGAACAACGTCGATATCCTGCTCGTCTCCGAAACATACCTCACCACCCTGTTTTTCGTCAAAATCAGTGGATTCAATATCCTGCAGGCAAATCATCCCAACCGAAGTGCTAAAGGTAGAGACGATATTATCATTAAATTAAAGTTGAAATATGCAGGAAACATGCCAACTCTCCTGTCGTGTCTTCAAGCATCCTTAGCCTGACCACCCACTTGTCTGGCCAACTAATGTGCTTTCCAACTGATCCACGAAAGACGTCCTGAGCTTTGCAATCTCCAGAGGGCTAAACAACACCAGAGTTCTCACTAAAGCCGACTTTGACCTTCACTCTTATCACAGTGCGGTCAAGGTCTTGGTGGATATCCCTGTTGAGATGATTAAGCGCTCTACCAGGCTGCTTAGTAATTACTCTAAAACTCTTTTCAAACTTTGCTTGATGAGTTTACTGAGCCAAATGCCTACCTCAACTGTGGAGAAGCTCTGCTCACCTCCTGCTCGAACTTCTCTGCCTCCAGCAAACCAGAGGGATATGTTCGTCTGTTCAGATGAACTCACCAATACGCTGAGATGGCGGAGGAGTTCGCGTCGCATCTGGAAAACACCTTCACCCCTTGAGTACATGCAGCGCTGAAGAAGCTGATGCCACCCAAGCTTTTTTGGAATCTCAATGCCATATGGCCCTCCCCATCATCCGAGAACATTGTAGTTCTGCAAATGGTCTTTCAAACAACTGTTCTGGTGTAAGAATTTCGTTTCTAATGCCTTTTTGTAGGCAAAACCTTTTGGCTCACAGACGGTGTGAGTTCCAGATGCGCCTGCTAAAATGCATTCTGAAGGTCTGAGCTCAGATTTTAAAAATCCGACTTGGTGGTTTGGATACTGAAGCTTAAACAGCTGAAATAGTTCCTTTTAAATTACAATAAACTTTGTCCCACTCTCTTGAAGCTTTAGAACAACGAATTAATGTAAACGATTTAATAGCATCAACGATTTGAGCTTTATCAGAATAAAGTGAACGCGTTATTCGAGGGTAAAAAAACCAAATCAATTACTATAAAATATTTCTTTACTTTCATCGCATACTAAGACTACCTGAGCACAGTCATTGAATTGATTAGTGCAAGGACTTCTATTGGTTTGATATAAATATGCTATTACGATTGATATAAATTATATGTTTAAGCGAAATACAAGCCAAAAAAAATGATATTTTAAGAAAAAATGACAATTTTATTTCTAAGTATTTTGAGGTTATCTCACAAAAGTGGCAATATCTTTGGCTCTACTTATCCGATAACTTTGACCAAAGGTGCAAAATACGCGTAAGAGATGCAGCTTTAACATATATTTTTTTCATGATTATTGAAACATGGGTATTTTTTGTTATTCGAAGATTTCCGAGAAAAATGGTGTTTTTTTAAATTTTTGTTCCAAATTTTTTTTTTCAAAATTTTTGAAAGATATTTTTGACCTCTATATTCATGGAAATTTTCAAGATTTTATGGGGGTCCCACTTTTTTCAAAGGCTCATAAAGTCCACAAAAAAGCTCCGATTAAGCTCAAATTTTGGATTAGAGCCTTTCGCACCAAATTTCCTCTCCACTAAATTTCATCGCATTCTGAGGTACGTCGTACAGGAAATTGTTTTTCATTCCTGGAAATCCCCATATACATAGTTGATCAACTCGACGAGACAAATCGACAAATCGGTCTGTCCATCTGTTTATTGCAAAGCGTTTTTCTATGAAAGTTTTACTGATATTGACCTGAAATTTTAAACTTAAGCCTTTTTTTTACCCTAGGCAGTTTGAATGTCAGAACTTAGGTGTTACGCCCATTTTAGGTATAAGCCACTATACAAACTTACCATTTTTAATATTTTTTGTAAGAAAATATTTATTCTTTGTAAATGTATTTAATAAAAATTTGAAAAAAAAACACTTCTTATATCGAAAACAAGGTATAGCCCCCATAAAAATGTACCGCCCGTTTTTGAGTTTTTTGTATGAAAAATAGTTCCAATTTATGAAACAAACAACTTCTACTGTCATCCTATGAATATACTTGTAAAGGACTCAAGGTTTACCCGGGCCAAAGGCTAGGATATGTCAGCTTCCCATTGTCCGTCTACATAAATTTTTATTCGCAGACCCCTGAAATGAAATTATTTTATTTTATAATTAATATGCAGTATTTCTTTACTTATGTATTTTATAATTTTACCAATATTATTTATATTTAACAATTTTAAGAATTTAATCATTAATTCGGTTTTTAGCAATTTATTCTTATTTATTTTTCACTAATTCAGTATTTTCTATTCATACCTATTCTATTCCATTCTATTCATGTTATTGCCTTTTACACATAACAGATTTTATTTATGTATGTTATTTTGCCAATACATATTATTTATATTTAATAATTATTAGAATTTAATCATTAATTCGTTTGAATCATTCGTTGTAACCAATTGTTCCATTCAAACAGTTTTTTTTTCCCTTTTTGTTGTGTAAATTACAATTTGCATTATTTGTTAGGTCGAAATTTTTCAATAAATTTCGGTCCTTCTACATATTACCGCTATAGCATGAGGGCCACTATAACATACAAACCCATTACAAACTTACGCTCTTGTTTTTTTTTTTTCAAGAAAGTTATTGTAATATCTGCATTTTTAGCTTAACATTTATTATCAAAACTTAGGGCGCACCCAACCCCTTGCGGAATATAATCTACGTCACTAATGATCATACATGAACTAAATAAAGTTTCGTGTGTCGGGTATTTGAACTTCGGTTCTCACCGAAGTTAACGTTTTTGCTTGTTATTATTACAAATTACATGGACTTCAAATATACAAAAAAAAGTTCTGTCTGTCCATCCGTTCAAATTTTCTACGGGCATCAGTCCACTTTGACCTCAGATGTTCCCTAAGCCAGTTGTATACTCATCTTCAAATTTTGCATGGATTTTTTGAGCCATCATAACTAACTTTTGGTATACCAAAAGTTTTATAAATCGAAGTTCTGAAAACCGGCATTTCTTGCATGGACCTTGCTTGAGGTTCTTTGGAGCTCAAACTAAAAAACTTTAATTTCAAAACGCAGTTTAAATTCTAGCTACGTCCTGGGATAAAATACCAGCGAATTTACAGCGAAACACATCAGTGTATCATTTATCAGTTTATCATTTTGTCGGAATGTTTGTAACGCATTAAAGAAGGCATCGGAGACTCCATAAAGTACATACACATATTCTAGATCAGCTCGATGAGACGAATTGATCTAGCCATGTCCGTCCGTCTGTCTGTCCGTCTGTAGCTAAGTTTTAAAGATATTGTGGTGAAACTCGAAACTTAAACTTTTCTCAATCCTAGGTTGTTTATTTGTTAAATTCAGACTGCCACACTCACTCTGAGGTATAGCCCCCATATAAATTAACCACCCATTTTCGAATTTTTGTATGAAAATAGGTATTATTTATGCATGTTTTCACTCTAAATTAGGTAAAAACTTTTCTTGTGTCATCCAATACTCTAAAACCATGGTTCAACGCCCACTTTTAGGTATAGCCCCCACACAAACTTACCGCCCATTTCCGAATTTTTGTATGAAAATAGGTATTATTTATGAAAGTACTCCCTTTAATTTGTGTAAAATCACATCTAATACCATCATATGTATACACTACCGATATGGAATGGATCGGGTTATTATTACGTATAGCCCTATACAAACTTAACTTCACCCACCCATCCCATCTCGAAGTTCTTTTTAATCCACTGATGAAAACACATAAACTCTTTAAAGATTCATGTGACGGGTATTTAAGCATCGGTTCCATTTGATTTAAAACAAGGAAAAACGTTAACTTCGGTGGAACCGAAACTCAAATACCCGCCTCATCTGGGTTTAGTTTATTTTTGATCATCAGTGCCTTTGGTAAAATTTTTAGAAGGGATTTAGACACAATAATGGGTTAAAACTTTAACCTAAGGACAGAATAATAAGCATTTTCTTGAAAAACAAATTAAAAAAATGGATGCATTGGGGCTATATGTTGTAGTGAGCTGATCCTTATAATATCAGTAAAGTATATATAGGATGACTTTATAAGTGTTTTTACTCCATTTGGAGGGAATATATTCGTAAATAACTACTATTTTCACAAAAAAAAAAATAGAAAATGGTCGGAAAATTCGTATGGGGCCTAACTATTGAATGGGCGTGATACCTTGCTTCAGACATTGGATGATATTAGAAATGTTTTTACTCAATTTGGAGTGAAAACGTTTATAAATCATACCATTTATCGTATAAAAAATCGAAAAAAACGGGAAGTTTGTATGGGGGCTATATCTCAAATGGGCGTGGCACTTTGATTTTAATTCTTGAACTGCTTAAGACTGAGAAAATATCTTTAAAAGTAAGCGAATGAAACGCATAGCTACAGACAGATGGACATGGCTAGATCGATTCGTCTCGTTGAGCTGATCAAGAAAATATTTACTTTATGGGGTCTATGAAGTCTCTTTCAATGCGTTACAAACTTTCAGACAAACGGAATAAACCCTTCACACTATGTGTGGCGGTAGCGGGTAGGAGCGATTTCTTAGTCAGTTAAATAAACGTTGAACTAGCAGTATAATCTAATTCTGACACACATAGGGGGTATTTTATAAATCTATGCGGTCAAAAGTCAATTTTACAAAATTGAAATCAACCACTTACATATGTGACAAAACCATTCAGGAAGTACCTCCCAACCCTTTCAACATTTGCATCTAGCACTCCGCTTATTCGATATTAGACGAAAGTTCATTGAATTCGATTTGAATATTTATTGTTTTACGTTCAGTTGAGAAGTATAATCGATGGAAGCTGGTGCAACAGGTAATAAATGAATCTATTAAAATTAAATTTTAATGATTTCATTATTTAATGGTTGGGTCTAAAAAGTTTTAGATGTAACACTTTTCACAAAAATATTGTTTAAGTTTTGCAGAAGTTCAATTCAACCTATTAAACAATTTAAAAAAAATTTGAAGATGATGCTGGCTCAGAAGCAAATAAATTTCAAAGTATGTTCGTGTCTCTACGATTGGTTTCTGGCAAACAAAATAAAAAAGTAGTATGTGAAAATCCGACCTCCTCTCTTTCTTTTCTTCAAGATACTGTCGGCCAATAATTTCCATTTTGTGAAAGAAACCCCTAATGTTTTAGGAAATCCGTTTCTTATCAAATATAAATTCACTACGACAATGGTATCTTGCCCACATACAAGAATACGAATATTTCCAAGAGTATTCTGCGTTTATCGAATAAAAGAAAAGAAAACTGAATCGGTTCGCACCAATACACAAATTCATGACACAATTTTAATAAAAAGAGCAGGTTCAAATTGACAGCCTTCTGAGAAAGCAATAGAACCACGCCATGATACAATTACTAAAGGTGGCAAGCGGTCTTCATCGACCAAATTAGAAACGTGTGCGTAAGAAAGAGATGGCAGATTTTCTCTATTTACTCAATTTCAGGTTTTGCAAGTGTGAAGAAGATAGAATATTTTTGGTTTTACTGTTTGGTGTTGTTTCTTATAATAAGAATGGCAAAGAAAAAAAGCATTTAGATTTATTTGTTTGGATTTCTAATTGTCGATGAAATAATTGTATGTTATGTATGTTATGTATGTTATGTTATTGTACATATGTATGAGTAAAATAATATTTATTTAATAATTAATATATAATATAATTAATTATATTATTTATTGATATTAAACAAATACATTGGTTTTTTAGTTAATATATGACCAATTTTTTTTTTTTTTTATATTAATTATTTAGTTAATATTATTTACTTAATACTATACAACAACTTAAATACATACAAAGAAAAGAAAACAAAATTTCCAAACAAAAAATAAACAAAACCAAAATAAAACTTTCGCAAAACGACCAACCACTTCGACAAACGCAGCACGACTAAAATATCGACCAAAGCGGAGGGAAAAATTTGGCTTTATATTACCTGGGTGTAATTGTATCATGAACCACGCAATAAGTATTTTCGTTCTTACCGCTAAGATTGTTCAAGAAAGTTTCTAGAGAAAGCTGCAGTCAAATGTTTTTAAATGAGGTTTGATTCGGGGGTGTTTACTGATAATAAAAATGCAAAAATAATTTTTGGATAAGTTGGATTTAGGACATACAGAAAAAAAATTCATGTCGTGCTCGGCGGACCAGAGGGGTCATATCATATGTATTTTGGGTCACTGAATCCGAATTTGAAGTCAGAATTTAAAATTTGTTTCGCGTTTTCGTTCTAGCCTCAAAATAAAATAAATATTTGATGGTCTTAGGGAATTGAGCTATTTACAATATATTTATAAATATCTTTTGCTTGTACTCTGACTTAGTGACGGTACTCTGACATAGTGACGGTAAGATATACGATGCAACAATTTGTACAAATTTAATATGTGTAGATCAATGGGAGTTACTCGTAGGGACCGACTCGTTACCACCATCTTTGAAATTTTTCTTAACTACCTCAATCTCAATAACTACGCAATACCACTGTGCGGCGGTTCAACTACTCATATCTTGCTTTTAGGAGTTTGCATATTGAACACATTGTAACCCAAAGCTTAATTTGATTTTGAGGGGTCTTGTTACTAGGTCCCACAATCTTGCCTCAGTAAGCAAGTTCTTGGTTTAGTTAATTATCTCAAAAATACCTGCAATATTTTAAAAATATAGAACTAGTTTTATTAAATTAATTGCACTCAAACATTTTGTTCTTGCAATCATTTGTCAACTTAATTATTTTGGCCGTGGAATAATTTACGTTTTCGTTTGTGTAATTACATTAAAGTTTCCTGTCATGCCATTAAAGATATATCATTTTGCAGTGCATTTGCATATACAATTTGAAAAAAATTACTCACATATACATAGAATATAGGTACATATGTACTTATTTATAAAAAGTTTCGGCTTGCAGTAGCAATATTATTCTGGCGCAGTAGAACGAAATTATACACACCGAAAAACTTAATCAATAACCAATTGAACTGAACTTTCTGCATTCTGGCAAAATAGGCGGTAGCCTACCCAGCATTGAAGCGATGGTCGAATAGCACGCTTCATTCATATTGGTTTGCTAGACTATATTTTTAAGTTTAGCACGGCGTTTCACATTTGGAGAGTTGACTGTCAGAGAAATCGGTAGAAGAATGCCAACAACATACAAATGAAAAAAAAAAAAAAAAAAAAAAAAACAAAAAAACACAAAAAAAAAAAAAAAAAAGAGCCTCATTCTACTTATTTCGACATCCTTTTTTCATCATACCCGCATTCTCCATCATTCCATCATCTCTCGTTTTACCGGATGTTCGTGGTTCATACAGTGAGACTGGTGTGTGTAAAGTTTTGCCGCTGGTCTCGTTTGTTCGCAGTTTCATCATCAGAATATTCTCGAGCTAAAAAACGATTTTTTATTTGGTAGCTGTGTTGTTCTCCAATCTATTCTCTACGTAGAATGTGTGGTAATAAAATGAAAGAGGGGACAGAAGTACTAGGTCGATAAAACAAAAGGGGTTTGGGCTTACATTCACTTCACAAATACATTATACGTTGATGGGTGCATGTGAATTCGTCCACGCCTGTAAGTCACAGGCTGTGACTTAATATGTGTATGTCATCCCAATGGATGTGTGTAATATTTCATGAAACTGTAATGCGTCGAGTATGGGAGCCAATCACATTTAAGTCAATTTATCACATGTTCAGGTTGAACGCATAAGCCGTAGCGATTTATTTTCTATTTTGACTTTGATCTACTAAATATTTTTCAAAGTTGTTTAAGAAAGTTTTTCACAAAAAAATGAGTAAAAGGTTAATTTTTTATAAATAAAATTTTAAAAAGGAAAATAGTCAATAAAAATGAATTTTTAAGTAAAAAATATAATGTCCGCATAAATGTAAACTGTAATATTTGAGGGTGCTCAAAAGGTCTTGACTTCTTCGGTCTAAAACCGCATTGGTACTGTCCAACTATACTTGCTACGTACGGTTTCAGTCTATTACACAATACCCCAGATAGGATTTTATATGCGATTGGTAGGAGACTTATACAGCGATAGTTTGCGCAATGCAGGGTCACCTTTCTTGAGGATTGAGCAAAGCACACTTACGTTCCAATCGCCGGGTATGCATTGTCCAGTCCATATTTTACATGAGAGTTGATGCTTAACTCTTCGCTACCGGTCTTAAATAACTTTGCAGGTAGTTTGTCTGCTCCTGTCGCTTTGTTATTTTTAAGCCTTTGCTTTCAAATGTTTTCAAGACCTCGTCATAATCAGATATTCATCTTCTCCGCTAGCTGCATTGTTCTCGTCCTCGCTCGAAAAACACAATTTTAATTAGTTCAATTAAGACCCATTTGTAGACAACATTACAACATGAAATAATCAGAAAAAGAAAGTCGTAAATAGTAGACTTAGCTTTCTAAATCTTCTAAATTTTTGTTACATCGTTTTAAGTAACATATGTTGCTATTTAATGGCTAATATTAAGTTAGACGAGAATGTCTCACTTCGAAATGAAGACAAAAATTGTTGACAAAAACTTAAAATCAATTCCTCTCGAAAGACGCAACTTTCAAACTAAATAGTTTAAAAAAAAATTACTTACATACGGTGGTTAACCCAAATCTCCCAAAATTGACTTAAACTACAGAAAAGACCACACACCACCTCTTCGTCGATTTTAAGCCGCTTTCGACACGCCAATCAGATCAAAGTTCTTTAAAGCATTGACTGAACTTAAGATCCCCTGCAAAAATCGTTCGCCTTTGTATGATGACGCTGACACTCAAAGCGTTATCAGGGTCGGTAAAAATCTCACCGAACTTTTTGACGCTTCAGACAGGGAGATGCGTTGTCGTGCGACTTCTTCCAATCTCTTGTTGGAATATATACTACTCCAATGCCCACACGTCGATTTGACTCGCAACATTTTCTTACAAGAAACTATGCTGCTCGAGTTACCAACCCAACAACCCATCCACCAGTTCAATAAAAAGAGACTAAAACACACACAAACACATCTACTACATAAAAAGCACATATTTATTAATTCTTTGTACACACATAAGCACACACAAAAACACTCACACACACAAGTATTAAATGCACTATGCATAATTTACCTACACACATAAGCATTTACTCTTTGTAAGAACATACGAAATAAGGAAACAAAAAACTTAGAAATAAAAACTCACTTCTGTTTTGGCATTTGAATTGAGCGGACGTTTTATTTACTATCGCAAAACCTACACATATACACCATCTAGCTCCCGATGGTAATTCTCGCGTACGCCGATGATATCGACATAATCGGCATAAATCCACGTGCAGTGCCAAATGGGACTGGCGGTGAACGAAAGTAAGACGAAATACTTGGTATCCTTAGTATCGCAAATCAATAACACGACCTAAGGATTCTGTGACTATGGGGAATTTCACCTTCGAGATTAAAGAAAACTTCGTCTACTTGGGATCAGAAACAAACAAGAGCAATAACACCAACTTAGATATTAGATGAAGAATTACTTTGGATAACCGACGCTACATTTGTCCAAAAAAACGAAAATCAAACTCTACAAGACGCTGATTATCCCAGTCCTGATGTATGGCGCGGAAGCATGGGTCATGTCAAAGGCTGACAAATCGGCGTTGGGAACATATGAGAGAAAAATTCTTCGTAAAATCCTTGGTCCTGTCAGAGTGGACAACGATTACCGTATTCGCGAGAATCACGAGCTGTACCAGCTATATAATGACATCGATATATTCAAGCGCATCAGGTATAAACGATTGCACTGTGCTGGACACGTGCTTCGAATGGATGAAGAGGCTCCAGCGAGAACGGTATATGATAAAAACGTGGACGAAATCAGAGGGGCACGACAGTGGGGAAGACCGCCGCTGCGTTGGAAGGATCAGGTTCTGGAGCACGTCCGGAAGATCGGGATCCAGAATTAGAATCGAGTGGCACTGGATTATAGCACCTGGGTTAATACCCATCGTGCTACCCAGGCTTACCATAAGCTGTAAAGGCAATATATATATATATATATATATATTTATATATATATACTTATACATCTTAAGGATAGTTTTATTTCGATCTACAACAAGTTCCGATACGAGATACGTGAAAGGCCATATTATTCTGATCAAATACGCTATTTAGTTGACGGTCAAAAACAACTGCTGACTGCTGATCAAAAAATAGATTTAAAATAAGTTATGCAACTCATAGAAAACGAAATGCAGGAATTATTTGTCCGAGGCACTGGAAAAAGTCATAAAATTGTGGAAAATTTGTATGGAGTATATATCTTAAATTTTATTGATTCTACCTATATTCCGATATTTCATTATGACTATTATATGGATAATCCTTACTTAAATTTAGAGTTCTTCGATTACATAACAGAAGTTTTGACGAAAAGCTCAAAATTTTGGGAAAATTAAAGAAGGGAGATGTCGCTTAAAGTATGGCTGGAGAAAAACCCGTTTGTATTTGACGGCATAAGAGAGTCTATGTTACACAAATTGTAGCTCTATATTTGGTAGTGTCCGAGATAATCATTTTCATACAATAGACAGCAAGATGGACAGACGGATAAATATGGTTAAGTCGTCTCACCTTTCAATGCTGATCAAGAAAATATATGTACTTTATAGAATTTATAAACTATCATGTCTTCTTCAGCCTTCATGTTGCAGACGTTGCACAAAGTTGTATCCTTCTTTCTGGTAAAGCTAAAATTTTCAACCTATTTTCATATGCAAAACTTTTTTTTATGAATTCATTCACATCATATTAGGAAGGAAAGGACGCACGAGTAGTTTTTCACAATATCATCTAGATACAGTGTTTTTATAATTTACAACTTGTTTAACGAATTTGTTTAAAAAAAATTTGTTTAGTATTTGGTGAACACGAATATTGAATTATAATTAATATTTTTACGACAAATATTAATTGGATATCACAACACTTGCTTAAAATCCGTTTGAATCTGACATAGGAATGTAAAATTTTTAAACTAACTAATAATAATTTATTAAGTTGACACCGTGAAAAACTAACTGTGAATTATAATAACAATATATTTAGTTGAGGTTGTGAAAAACTGCTAAGGAAAAATTCATCCTCTTAAAAACACGTTTTTGGACTTTTTAGTTTCAGGTTTAAGCTTTCATATAAGATAAATTACAGGACTGTCACATCGCGTTACTTTTTTATTGTGCTCTCGTTCACCGTTAGTTCCATTAGACGGGATTTACTTTCAATGTCCGAGAAAGGCATTTGTATGAATATGAATATACTGATACTGTCCAACTAAATTTCCTTAGTATGGTTTCAGTCTATTACACAACACTCTAAAATGGTATTTTTGCTTCCATCTAATAACACAGGTCGTCACTGAAAATGAGTCAAGCATCGGGCTAGACCTGTTTTAAAGACTTTTCATCGCGAAAGACGAATCTGGCATAAGCAAGGGAAAATGGGATCTTAATTTTAATATTGTTTTTAATTTTATGATGGTGATGAAATCCTTAATACATGTAATCAGTTGCACCCCTTTTACGAAAGCACACCCCCTGCTTTAAGGGCTCATGATTGGCTTAGGGATCATTTGAATGATCATAATAGAGTCTTTCATTTCTACTAAGAGCATATTTGCATAACGTCAAGCTTAAGAGCTAAAATTTAAACAGAAAATGCAAAATACGCATTTTCAACCCAATTTTATTCATAAACCTAACGTGTTACAGCATTTGCGACTTCGAGTTTGTGTTCAGCGCGAAATTTTTCTTCGGAGACTGTATATCGGATGCATTCGTCCGAAAATAAGTTAACATTTGCAGGTCTGAGTTATCAAACCCTTAATTTATAAAAGGATGGAAGTGCCCTATTACATTTATTAAATCTCGCTTATCGAAAACAAAACAAGGAAAAACGTTAACTTCGGTGGAACCGAAGCTGAAATACCCGTTACATGGGCGTGTCGTCTTGGTTTTGACCCTGGATGACCAAAAAATGTTTTTACCCAATTGGGAGCGAGTACATTCATAAATAATTACTATTTAAAAAAAAATCGAAAAAATCGATAAGTTTGTATGGGGGCTATACCTAAAAATGGGCGTGGCACTCTCCTTTTCGAACTTAACCTAGTCGTTGCCGAGAAAAGCTTAAGTTTAAAATTTCAGCCCAATATCTTTATATCTTCATCAGAAAAGATCGCATAGCAACAAAAAAAGAAACAGACAGACAGACAGACAGACAGTCGGACAGACAGACAGACGGACATGGCTAGATCGATTCGTCTAATCAAGCTGATCAAGAATATATATACTTTATGGGGTCTCCGATGCCTCCTTCAAGCGTACAAAACTTTTTGACAAACTGAATATACCCGTTTACACTATGTGTAACGGTTACAGATGGAACTACTGAAGAAGATTATTTCGTCACCAACCTATACGAAGAAATCATGGCAGCCATCAATAAAGCGCTGAGTGAAGATTATTTGGATTTGGAACGAAACGCATCGCTGTTAGAAGTAAATGCCAGTAATATAACGTCCAAGCCGCTGGAACGAAATGAGGCAGTCAAAAGCTGTAACGGTAACACGATTTAAAAGAGAAGTGATTCATCTCGTTACATATTTGAAAGACGAAGACTTTAAAGTCATTTCGCAAAAAATTATTATAAAGGAAATGGTTGATGATCTCAAGGTGCAATATCAAACAAAAATTTGCGGTTTGAAAAGTGTTGAGGCTGATATCTTGTTTAGTGATCTTCGCGTTCTACATGTAAAAAAAAACTAGCGAATGAGACGAATAAACTAAAAATTAAATGAATGGGGGACATTCTATAATTGTTCCAAGATATGGCTTATAACAATGTATACTTATCAAATTCTGATAAAATGTTTCGCCTTAGACAATGCTTGAAACGAGAAACTACCAGCATGATGTTCACTCCTAAAACAGAGATACGAAAATTAGAGGAATATTATTTTCGACCCAATGGGATAGGATTTTGGATTAACCCCAAATAAACAACGAAGATACAGAAATTGTCAGATAGTAGTTGGATATAACAAATTAGTGCCTTAAGGCGATTCGGGCATTGGGCATAGAAATAAAAGAAGATGAACCATTCATTGCAAGAATTATTTGTAGAAGGCTAGAAAAAATGGATAAAGATTGTATGAGCAAGCTGTATGGAGAAGTGCAAACCTTAAAAGACATAATGAAATATTAGGAACGATACTATGAGACTTTAGGTCTCATAGTGATGATAGTGATTCGTAAACAGACAGAAAGCGGCCTTGCAAGGTTTTTCTCATCTCAAGAGTAATAATTCAAGCTACATACAATGAAAATGTGCTTATTTTGAAAGTTGCAGAATCATATCACTGGTTATGTGCCGAAAATTCAAGTCTATTTTTTTGAAAAAAGATGAAAAAAAGAAAAAACTTTGACAGACAAACGGACATAGCTATATCGATTTGTCTCGTCGAGCTGATCAAGAATATATACTTTATGGGGTGGGGTCTACGACGTCTCTTTTAATGCGTTACAAATTTCAGACAAATTGAATACACCTTTCACACTATGTGTGGCGGGTATAAAAAAAAGATATAAATTAAAGCGGGGTTCCGTAAAAAAAAAAACGCAGTAACCACGTTGAAGTGGTCGAGCAATAGTTTTGCCTACACTACGAGTAACATCCTGGTCAATCATTTGAATATGATATACAAAAATGGAACAAATGCACTTTTGAAAATCATTGGTTCAATAAATCTGACAGAATTTACATGGTGATTGGATGAGAGTTATTTTGCAGAATTTTAGAAAGTAGCGTTATAAAGATGAATGCATTAGTTAGCCAAAAACTAAATTTGGTGGGATACTACCAGGTGTCGTTCAAAAACGACATAACAAGTTAACAGAGCGATTTAGAAAGCTGAAGATTACATCATGTTCAGAAAATCTACGCATAACGGCTGAAAACTAACTTTTGGTAGAGATTCCGGTGATCCAAATCATTCACGCAATAATTGTCATCGGTGTTACCAAAGTATGCAGTGGAAGCGAACAACATCGATGTATTTACTTTTGTTTAACATTGCACATTGTGCGGAATCGGCTTTGTTTTGGCATAAACCCAAAAATACCTTTTTATTTTTGTATGGTTTTTAATATTTTTCCTGTAAATATAGTAATTTTCCCTCCTCATTGAAAATATTTAATTTACATTTTATTATGCAACCATCGTTTTACGCCAGCCCTTCGAAGTCAGCTATTTGTGCCACGTGGTGTCTGCACGCAGTCTGATGCAAATTTTGTAAATATTTGACCATCTCGCATTTTTAATCGGTTTGACAATTTGAAATACTTTAGAAATGGAAAATATACACCAAGGTATGAAGAAAAGAGTTATTTACTGTATATACTATATATATTAATGTTATTAGTAAACCATAATTTTGTCGAATCTAAACTCAATATAGTCGTGTTTCGCGGAGCATATCTAGCAAGATACAGTTGGATTCAAAAAAATTTTTTATATGGTAGTATGTGTTGCTATGTATATTTTTATGTAGAGTTTAAAGCACAAGCGGATTTTTTGCGGTTTTTCGATTTATTTCAATAGATGTGGGCTAGGTTGCTATTCGTCTTGGCGATTTGCTGAAGTTTGGTTGAAAAAGCTTCGCAACATCAACGATACTCCCGACTGGGTTTGTGCAGAAATACATGTAAAATCTATTTCAGAAAATGCTTTGATGAACATTAAAATGAAAATTAAGAATTTTACTGACCAAGTCAAGAGATAGTTTAATAAAGCCTAAAGAAATGATCGACGGCTAAAAGAACAAAATGTTAGCTGGTTGGCAACAGACTTAACCCTTTATTCAGAAATAGATATTGGTGGCAATAAATGTGGCCAGACTCCACTATCTTATTGCGATGGAAGTTTACGTCAAAAAAAAAAAAACTGCCACCTGATGAGGCCTTAACATTTATATCAGAAAATTCGTTTTTCGTTTAAGAATCTGTTTGAATCAAAATCGTAACTTTTCCTAAACTCAAGTTGTCGGTATTTATCCGTCTGTCTGTCTGCCTGTTGCTGCGCGATTTATTCGCTCAGTTTTAAAGATATTGGACTGAAATTTTAAACTTTGAAATAAGTTATTATTATATTGAATGTATTTACTACAGATATGTAAAATCACTTCTAAAGGCATCCAATATCAAAAGCAAGGTGCCACGCCCACTTTTAGTTTCAGCCCCCATACATTTTATTGTTTTTGTACGAAAATAGTTCTTATTTATGACTATATTTACCCCAATCTGGGTAAAATCACTTCTACTATCATCCTATGAATATGCTGCAGATATGACAAGGATCGGGCCACTATAACTTACAGACCCCAACAAATTCACTTTAAATTTTATTTTTTTTCATGAAAACGATTGCATTACATGCATTATTAAAATTTTACATATACATTACGTCTTATTTGAGCCCCAACACGAGTTGTCCCCACCCAACCCCTTTGCAGAATATAATCTACCTCACAGATGGTGATACCGAAGTTAACGTTTTTCTTGTTTATATTATATTTAAAAAGAAAATAGAAAAGAAAGCAAAATCGAATTACTCCAGGTTATTTGGCATATAATGAAGATGTGCAAACTAAGCCAGGACAGATGATTAAGTTAATGTACTTTCTGAAAGTTTTGCTTAAATCACATTTAGTTAGTTAAAAGGTGTCCAGAATGAGGTGATTTGATTTGATTTATGATATCAGTTAAAGAACATGTCTTCCTCAATCGAAAATTAGTGTACTTTAAGGACAAATATGTCCGTGTGGTGTGCTGGCAGTCACCAAAGCAGGCTCAGCTTGACATAAGAAGCGTCTATAGAGACAAGCCTCAGGATGAGGTTGGTTCGCAGGGTGTTGGCCCCTCAACCGGAAAACAACTTAAAACCATAAGAACACACGAACCGTGGATAAGATGGTTAAAAGAAACAAAACTACTCCAGGTGGCAGATACAGAAGTAAAAATCCACCCGTGGTGAACTCCGCGGCAGGGGCATGGATTCTGGAGCCCCCAACTACCGTTAAATCTGCTACTCATGATAACAAACCCCACGATTAAAAAAAGTACTTGGAATGTCCGATCTCTTAACTGCAACTGATTGACACTCTTGACAAATAATAAGGCTGATATTACAGCCATCCACGAAATGCGATGGATTGGACAAAGACACCTAGAAAAAGCAACCTGCGATATCTTTTACAGTGGCCATGGGAGTCAACGCATATTTGGATGTGGCTTCGTGGTTAGTAGGAAACTAGGTGGCCTCATCTCCAAATTTACTGCGGTAGACGAGCGCCTTGCCTCGATACGCATCAAAGCTAAGTTCTTCAACATTAGCTTAATATGTGTACATGGCCCGACATTGGATAAAGACGATGTGAAGAAATCGTCATCGGTGATTTCAACGCCCAAATTGGGGGAGAAGAAATCTTTCGCCCAACCATCGTAAAATTTAGCCTACATGACACCACCAATAATAATTAAGAAAGGCTAATCGACTTTGCCGCGGGCCGCAACATGGGCATAATTAGCACCAGATTTCAACACCTCGACATCCACAAGGCAACTTGGCGCGGTGGCGTCCCAGGCGACCGCACCCAAATAGACCACGTGCTAATCGATGCCAGACATACATCGAGTGTGGTTAATTTACGAGCAAACCGAGGTTTCAACATCGACTCGGACCACTATCTTGTTGTAGCCAAGGTACGTACCAGACTTAGTTCAGCACACGCCAAGCGAGCTACCATACAACGAAAGCTAGATGTTGGTAGGCTAAACTCGCAGCAGACCGCCGCTGCCTTCTCAACAATGGTCTCTCAACGATCAGTGGAAATATATTTTCAACTCATTAAGTACGGCGGCCAAAGAGGTTGTTTGTTATACTATAACTCGGAGGCAAACTTGGTACGATGAGGAATGTCGCATTGAAAGAACATTGCCTATAAGCGAACCCTGCAATGGGGAGGAGAAGAAAAACGCCTTTATACAATTTCTCGAATATATCGACACCCAAATAGACCACGTGCTGTGCAAATATTACTTAAGGTGAATACCAGTGCAATACTGAATTATATGTACAATTTTTGACAGGGAGATCATACATGGGCACCGGCAGAATTTTTTTTAGCCTGGGAAGATCTACTTAAATTATGTGTTTACGTATCTAGACATAAAATTAATTTTACTCTGATATAAATTCAAAAAATTATCACCGCTTTTAACGATTTCAGCATAAACTTGTCGGAAAGGAAACTCAATCCTATTCCCAAAACGGAAAAACGAGGTATTTTTTTTTTAATTAAATTAATTTTTTTTTTAATAATGCGACACATAAAATGTAAACTTCATTTTGACTTTAGCTCCTGAAAGTCCTTATCGCAACCAAGCAAACCCCAATTGGGTTTCAACAGTTTGGCTCATATTCGCATTTAATCGTATATTTATATTTTGGGTGAAACTTGAAATTTATATCTTAGACTCGCGAGAATTTTGGTTTGCTAGCTTCAGCATAATTGTGGCTATAAAACAAGGAAAACGTTAACTTCGGTGGAACGCATATTTCATATAAAACTAAAATAGGTGTTAAATTTGTATGGGGGCTATACGCCCAACCATAGTTCTTTTTTTAACATGGTTTGCTATTAGAAGTGTTTTTACCGTTTTTGGAATAAATCGCTTCATAAATAAATTATTTTTTGTATAAATATTCAAAAATTGGAGGTAAATTTTTAGTTTTTGTATGAAATATGCGTTATTTATGAATCGATTTATTTCAAATATACTCAAATGTATTATTGTAGCAGCCAATAGGACTCATGATTAAAGTAGGATTCTCAAATAAAGCATATGATCATATAATACATAACCGTTTTACACTCTGAATACACATATTCATTCAAGAAAAGATAGTCTAATCATCGTGTGACGGGTACTTAAGCTTCGGTTCCACCTATGTTAATCTTTTTCCTTGTTTTAATAAATTTTTTTTTTTTATTTTAGGTCCGACACATACTTGCAAACGGATCTTTATACTTTCCACCATTTTCCGCCGAGGAGTTTCGGCAGGATGTGCATTGGTCATTTTACCATTGCGTCGCCTCAAACACAGTTGGAACAATTGTGTCCCGAGACATCACAGTCAAAGCAGGTAAGTGTTTTTCTTATTTCATAAAATATAAATTATTAGAACTTATCAATAGAATTTAGAAAAAAGTTAGTTTAAACCTAAACTTAAACCATGAAAAACATTAACTTCGGTATGAACGAAGCTTATATACCTGTCACCCATCATTTAACATAGATAGTTCTACATACATATATTGTGTAAAATTTTAACTTAAAATTATAAAATTAAAGAAGATTTGGCTTGATATAAGAGGCATGTATGTTTGTATGGGGGATGTACCTAAAAGTGAGCGCGGCAAAGTATACAGGACCTAGAAAAGCTAAGGTTTAAAATATCAGTCCAAAATCCTTAAATCTGATCGAATAAATCGCGCAGCAACAGACAGGCGGCAAGACAAGCGGACATAGCTAGAGCAATTCGTCTTGTCACGGTAATCAAGGATGTATATACTTTACTAGCGGATACCTGGCGTGAGCTACTACGGTAAAAAAGATACACCTGTTTATTTGTAATTGTTATTTTGTTTATTTGTCAACTTTTTATCTTAATGCTAGCGGATAGAGCACATTTTTAGTTTTTTTGTTGGTGTGTAATCATAAAGATTTTTTGGCGATCTAAGTTTAAGCCGGCAACATTTAGCGATTGGTCTTGAGCCTTGTTACTGATTATTGCAAAAGCCAGACGCACAGGAAACTGCAATCGGTTAAAATCATTGGAGTTCGTAGTATCAGAAAAACTTCTCCTGTACATTTGCCACTGATGATTTTGATATTTTTTTAGTAGCCAGTCTTGATCCGGTGCACCATTTTGGTGGATCTAAATTGCGAGTGAGCCTCAATGGGAACATTTAAAAATGGCTCTAATGGTGACTCTAATGGATAGTTGACAGTTTGTTCCTCATCGACAACAGTGTCAATTGATTTGTATTTGCCAACTTCACCCGGTAGCTTCAATTAAATTGGATGGTTTATTTTGTTGACATCACCACTCTTCGGGGCCAAAATTTCCAAAATTTGCCCGACAGTATCAGTATTGTTTCATATTCATCCAAATGCCTTTCTCGGACATTAAAAGTAAGTCCCGTCTAATGGGACTAACGGTGAATGTGAGCAAGACGAAGTACACTTTTATCCTGTGTGTGTTTCATGACAGTATTTGAAATTCTTTTTTTCAATGAGTACGAATTAAAGTAAACACTGATCATAGAGAACATTGAGAGGGGCAACACACTATTTGATATAATAAAGAATTGAAGGATGAAGAGTCTCGCCACATGTTTTCAAACTCATTTCCATAAAGCAATTAGTGCTTTTGACTTTTTTAATGTAACGGGTAATTTTTTAAGCGTAGTTTTTTTTAAAATTGAATAAAACACTGAAAAGGAATAAATAAATTGGCCTTTGCCATTTAAGTTTTAAAGATAACCTCATATGAATGTGGTCCGCGACTCCGTTTCAAATGGTCCATTCGGAAGGTACAGTTTGGGGTCACTTTTTTCGAGCACTTCGGCCAGTATTCCACGAATAACGCATGTTATGTTATCCTGTAAGGCTAGAACTGCGCCAGCTCGGTTCTGACAGTGAAGTACAATTCAATGTCAACACCCAATTAACTGCTAAAAACTATGAAATCTTTAAAGAGGCGATGAAATTGAAAAAGCAGAATGCTCTTACTGCAATTTTCTGTTTTATTTTTCCATTTTATTATTGTTGTTTTAATATTTGTGACTAGAACTAAAATCACTAGGATCTAGTGATTTTCGTTCTATAGACAAGAGTATCTATCATGCTCAGAGTATTTAGTAGCCAAAATAATGGCCTACGTATCTGTCACATTACTGGAGAGTTTATTCAAAAAGATGGACGAGTTTAAATATTTATTTGAAGGCTCTCCTATTGATATTATTTGTGTCTCGAAACCTGGTTCAGTCCAATTTTGCAGAATAACTTAATTAGTGCTGCTGGTTGTCAGGTATTTCGTAAAGCCTTTTCAAAATCGTTTGAACCCAAATTGATGAAAACTTAATTAAGTTTATTTTCATACCAAAACTCTTATATGCACCATTTACCGCCAAAATTAACATGTCGACTTCTGACCATTTATGGATATATTGTTCACTATTTCATTAGGATACACACATATAATTATAACAGGTAGCTTAAACAGTAATCTTCTCTTAGATAGAAATATAATGGATAATTTTAAATCGTTAGGACCGGGTCCTGTAAATGTTACGACTCCAACTCATTTCACGACTAACTCAGCAACATTTATATGAGCAACTGTCGGTATCTGCTTTCTCTAGACATGATCTAATTTACTTGACCTTCAATATTGACATATCTTATGGTAAACGCCAAATTAGTTTAAGAGATTTTTATGACATTGACTATCACAACCTTGAACTGACATTCCATGCCTTGGATTACAATTGTATTTATCTTAGTAGTAGCGTTTATTTTTAAGCCGAGCGTCTACAAAGTAATATTACTTTATAATAGATACATTGCTATTAAACCTAATTGTATGAAAGCACAATTTATACCTTGGTTTAATAAGAGAATCAAAAAAATATTTGTTGAACGGAGCCAGGCGTTTAATCAATGGAAAAGATATAGAATCGAAAGACATCGCCAAGCCTATGTTCAACTTAGGAGAAAAATATACCAACAATTACTGCTACTAATCTTATATACTTATTTCTGATTAAAAGAGCTCAAGCTGCTTTTACAAAAAAAATGTACAAAATTCAAAGAATTTCTCCATTAACTAATCACGCGAAAGAGTCTTCAAGACGACTTAATAGCCTTGAACCCATCAGACATAAAACTCTGACATCTGAGCGTCATTTTTTGATTTTTGCAATTCGTATCTGGAACAATTTACCGAGTAATCTTAGAGATATTAAGGCAATACATTCTGAAATTTAATTGCTTTAATAACAACATGTAGTGTGGATATATAAAATGGTTCAATAAAATAGATTAACTATATAAGCATATTTTTAAAGTTTAATCTTAACCAAAAAAAAAAAAAGGAAAATAAAAATATAATAATCTAATTATTAAATACAACTGGGGCTATTCTGACTTCTTTACCTAGGCTGTGAGTAGAGGCAGAGTCGGTCAACTGGCGACCAATCAAAATACATCCTATGTGTTAATAATTGTGTTCTAAATTTTCTGTTTTGTGTTAGTATTAAGCATCAATATATTAGTTTGAGTAGATTTCATTATTTAATTTTATATATGTTTTTTACTTATAATTATTAAAAATAAATCTTTAAGCGTAACTACTATTATTTTGTAAAAATGAGAATGTGACTAGTGCGATAATTAAAAAGACCTAATCATAAAAAAATCTAATCAGCGGATTTTCATGGAGCTGTTGTAAGGCCCAATCACCAAAAATTAAATGCTGTGGTAAGTCATTCGCCTTCAATTCTTGCTGAAGTTGAATTTTATAAAATTTTTAATCCAAATCGACACGTAAAATTTTGTTCAGTAACACATGCCCATTTGAAAAGAACGGCGACGAATTGAGATTTCACGATCCTTGTTAACACTGGACGCTACAGCTGAAATATTCTCTTCGAAACGCACTATAAGCATGCGAGTCTATCTGTCTGTAGTTATGCGATTCATTCGCTTAGGTTTAAAGATATTGACCTGAAATTTGGAACTTTAGCTTTTCTCTTGATATGATAAGGATCGGGCCACTATAAGATATATATAAACTTATATATATACAAACTTAAATCTCATTTCCTGCTATTTTCCAAAAATGAATTGTAGAAACTTGAGTAGCATTAGACCCCCATCCATCCCATCTCAAAGTTCTATCAAAGCCACTTATAAACTATTTTAAAATTCGTGTGAAGAGTATTTAAGCTTCGGTTCCACCTAAGTGGATGGCATTGCAATACAGCATAAGTTTGTTGTTGCGCCTGACGATAAAATCGAGAGCGACGCTTTAATTGGGTATGATTTCACAAGCGATTTTTGTTTTATGTCACTTGAAAATGGCTTCAAGATTTAATCGTTGGAGGAAACAGCATATATTGATAAGCAAGGTTTTTATAATATTGTTGAAGTTGATAATGATATAAATACAAAACCGCAGTATGTGCCGCTAGTTCGAGTGCTGATCAAGAGTTACCAACCCACTGAATTAACAACAAGTTGACATTTAAAGTTATATATTGTACCAGACGGAGAGATCGCACCGTTGTATTTTCAGAGGTAACTGCACGAATGAGGTGTGCTCAGCAGAAAGACCTGTATATCGTAGCTGTATCAGAGATTTTAAAAGGTAAGATAAAAGGTGTCATAAAAATAGGGACCAAAGATTATGTCTACAAGTTGCGAAATATGTGGAAATATGTGAATGAGTATGACGAACTGTTGTCATCTGAGACATATGAATCTGATCAGGATGGCCGAAAGCAAGAAGTACTATGAGGACCAAGTGACAGGAAAGGGTTAAACTATCCGTTGTTGTGATCGTCATCAGTAGCATCGAACGTGAGAAAGAGGGAGAAAGATTGCATCAATAGTTGGCAGCAGAAGGAAAAGTAAACGTCGATTATTTTGCACACAATTGAGTTTCACAGTTTCAAAGAATTTGTCGAGTTGTAAAGAACTCGTCGAGTTGTAAAGAAATCGTGAAGCCGCTAGAAAGAAGTCGTCAAGTTGATATCAAGTCGTAACGCTGTACATGAGTTGTCAAATTTTTTTAATTCACAGGAGTTTGAAAACATTTAAGATACATTTAATATATAAAAATCTTTTTCTTTTTTCTTTTTTTCATTTTTTTGTTGTGGGGTGGGGTTTTTTTTTTCGGTTGCCTTTGGCTTAACCTTCTTTAAAAAATAAATTGATTGTTTTATTTTTTTGGGAGGGGGGGGTTTTTGAGGTGCTTGCAAAATAATGCCAGTAAGTCATCCTGAGCAGCGTTCCTCTAGTTCCAGAAGCCTTGATTAGGGAGCAGAAATATTTTATTATACGATTCACCGCATTGAACATGTATGGAAGTTTTGGTGAACAGTTTAAATGACAAGCTATCTATTTGCGTTCCCAGCTGCATCCAAAATGACTAGTCCTTCAATTCAGTCATATCGTACGAAATGATACAATCCAACGTTGCAGTTGATTAACAAGCATAAAAAATTTTATGGACTCACGGTTAATTAGGAAATGCTCTTTAACTGTATCAGATATAATATTTAATCTCTCTGATAATTTTTTGAAGTTTCTACATACGTCATCTGTAGGTTGAGTTTCCAATATACTCTTTAAGCTGCTTTTGCTTTTTTTAGAGTCTTTAAATTGTACATTGTCATCACATATAATGATATATCGAATATTAAACCAGGACAAACAAATGGCGTCTTGCAACCTTTTTTTGCACAAAGTCCCTGGCACAAACAATTTATTATTATCTTCTATAGCTCCCAATTGACGTTCCATGCCATCTGTTTTTGCTGTACACTGCTCTTCGAATTCTTGCAGTTTTTAGCAGATATCTATAGTTTTGTCGAGTAGAGGCGTTGCTTATTTCAAAACATCGAAATAGGGTTCCAAGTCAAAAAAGAAAACAAATTGAATTGAACTGAAGTGATTACAACCTTTTTCTCATTATTTTCAGTCAATGGACACAGAGGCTGGGAGTTTAACACAGCTTCTTTTGACTTGGCAGCGTAGAAAGCTCTTGATACGTCAAGCTATTATCACCAATTACACGTTTTAGATGATACTTGACCGATTTTACGACAGCTTCAAAAATTCCTCAAAAGTACCTCCGGGCGGGATAATATGGCGTTTGATGCACTAGCTCTCGAGTTGTTCCTCTAAATTGACAATCTTTGGTTTTAATGTTGCAAGTGTCGCTTTGACCTTGGTGCGTTGCGCCGTCTTAATTTCGGATTTGCTTTTAGCTCCTTGTTTGACGTTCAAGTAATGCTCGTGTATTCTCGTTGTTTTGTGAGTTAGATTTTTCATTCGCAAACTCTGTTGTCAACTGTTCGATTGGAAGCAGTGCCTTGCAAATGCGATCGAGCAATACTTCCGAAATGGATTGTCATCGCAGTGCGAGCATTCAAACGTCGATTTTCATCAATAATAAGTGAACCCTTGTTAGCTATTTCTTCCTCGAATTGATCACGTTCAATTTCTGCAGTTCGACGTGCACGCTCTGAGCTGGTAAGATCTTCTGTCAACTGCACTACTTCTGCTTCAAGTGCTTTGACACTCAAAATACAAACAATACGATAAAACGCGAATACGAACAGAACTAGAGAAACCCAATTGGGCTTTGGCTTGTTTCGATACGGACTTTTAGGAACTTAAGTCGAAATAGAGTTCAAGTTTTATGTGTCGCAATGTGTAATATTATCATTGCAGTACTTTGAAGTTGAAATCAATGTTACAAAGCTTTTTTTCGTACTTTTTTTTTACCCGCCACACATATATTCAGTTTGTCTGGAAGTATGTAACGCATTAAAAAAGCATCGTCGACCCCATACGGTGTATATATTTTTGATTAGCTCGACGAGATGAATCGACTTAGCCCTGTCGGTATGACTGTCCCTCTGTCTGTATATTTCTATATATTTTATTCGTTTTAGATACAAAGATATTAAACTGAAATGTGGATCTTAAGCTTTTCTCGGCAACGACTATGTTAAGTTCGAAAGTGGAAGTTCCACGCCCATGTTTAGATATATCCCTCACACAGACTTACCGATTTATTTTCAGTTTTCGATGAATATCAATATTTTAAGCTTAAAATTTGGTACAAATATTGTGTCTAAACTTAAGTTGTACCAGACTAAGCCAATGATGATGATACATAAACTATTTTAAAACTCGTGTCACGGGAATTTAAGCTAAGGTTCCATCGATATTTAAGTTTTCCCTGTTTTAATATAAAATTTACTTGAATCGCTTGAGTCGAATTGAATCATTTGAACCGAATGATCTGCGGTTTTGCTCTGTTTTAAATACGGTTTGTGAATCGAAACAAAGGTTCAAGGGAAACGCGAGTCGCTGAACCGACCTCTCGAACCATTCAGGGGAGTTACCCAAAATCTCTTTGGGTTGGTTTCAAATCTCTCATGTTTTTGCTAAAGATTTGGTAAAATAGTGAAAGATTTAGTAATTGGTTCATTTTAAAGAAGCCTAAAAGTATTTTGAGCTTGTATTTGTTTTCTCTCAATTTACGAACGGAAGCAGTGACAACGTCTTACTTTACGTGACTAAAGCAGAATTAGCGGAAGGAGAATTCTTATTCGTGTGAATTGTAAAGTTAAATTCTTGCCTCCGGTAGCATACTTTGGCATGCACTGGTCTAAATGCCTGAACTCAATGTTGTAAATCAAGTGCACATTCATTAATATAAAGTCATCCTTTTGATTTTCCATATGATTTGTGTTGAGGAGGTTTTACTGTTATAGCTGTGTACGAATATGTACTTTGTATATACACACATATGTAGCTAGGTTTTCATGATCGTTGTACATACGCATAGTTGGCATACCAAACATACATTGCAGTACTAGTACGAGCAGTTGTCTCCACTTTGTAACTGACCTACACTCATGTCCTGGTCAGGCTCGTATATTGTCAGACTAGTTGTGTCAAACTTTAGTTGTGTGTATATCCAGACGACAAGCTGACCCGGGTTTCGCCTTCGTACCACCCAATTTGTCCTTCTGCATCGCGTGCCATTCCTTTGTGTTCACATCCAATTTGCAGGCTTTGCAATTGACGGACAAAAAATTCAAATTTCGAGCGAAATGAGTTTTTCAACATGGCCGCTTCCAAAGGATGCAATTAGATTCTGTTTGCACAACAGTTTGTTATTCCATGTTGGTTTCGATGTTGTTGTTACTGTTGTTTCTGTTTTTATAGCGAATTTTGTTGTTGCTGCTTTTGTAGTTTTTATCGTTGGTCTTGTTGCTCTTGCCTATATTGCTTTGGCTATTTGTTTGGCATTCTGCTTAACCCAACGTCCACTACCTCCTATACATAGTATAGTACGTGTGTATGTATATAAGTGGGTACATATGGTTATATATGTAAGTATGTATGTGTGTACATATGAATGTAAATTAGGGTGGTCCAAAAAAGCATGTGAAAAATATTTTTTTTTTTATGCACTCACCCTCTTGGTTTGTTCTACATCGAAAATAAGAAGACCCGTATTTTTTATGTCCACCACATGTAGTGTGAAGGGTATTACCAGTTTTTCGTAAAGCTTGTAACGCATTAAAAGGGGCATTTCAGACCCCATAAAGTATATATATATATATATATATATATATATTATTGATAAGCTCGATGAAACGAATCGATTTAGCCCTGTCCATCTATTTGTCCGTCCGTCTGTCCATCCGTCCATCCGTCTGTCTGCTGCAATGAGTTTTTTTCGGAAAGTTTTAAATGATATCGACCTGAAATTTTGAACTTAAGCTTTTCTTGGTCCTAGTCAGCTTGGTACAGTAGTTATATGAAAATAGTCCAGGTAAATTTATTTGTTGCAAATTGGGTAAAAATACTTCTAGTGACATCCAATATCAAAACCAAGGTGCAACGCCCATTTTTAGGTATACAAACATAAATAATTAATCATTGGGTGTTATTCTATGGCCATCTATAAAGAGAAACATTGTTATCCCGGCTATAGAATATTCATTATCCAAGCTTGTAAAATAAATCTATGAAAAAATCTTACTTACCCATGTACATGGGAAACTTTAGAGGCTTTGCGACCCTATTAAATATTATCCGATTAAAAAAAAATACCGGTCTTCTTATTTTCTATATAGAACAATCCTAGGCGGTACATAAACATTTTTTTGGACCACCCTAATGTATAGACATTCTACATAATCGTAGGTACACCGGAATACTGTACCGTAACGAAACTGCAGAAAATATTCAACGTATATATGCCAAACCATACGCCAGATACAACTACATACTTAAATACCCGTTCATGTAACATACGGGCATTGTATGTGAAAGCTTCATTCTATTTTTGTCTGTATCTCTACCAGAAAACATTCAATATCTTTACGATACTTTAAAAAGAAGATAAAATGTTTAAATCAGTAAAATCATAGATTAAATACTTTTTATATACATATGTATGTAGGTATGTATGTAGGTATGTATGTATGTATGTATGTATGTATGTATGTATATGTATGTATATGTAGAATTTAGTATAACAATATATTGGCAGATATGAAACTGTTTTCATTTGTACAGGTTGGTTAATTTAAAGTTTCGAGCTTGCACTAATATCAATTGTTTTACTCCTATCACTCAAAGTGTGAAACGTCATCGCCCTTAAGTAGAGTAGAGATGTGGCTTCTCCAAAGCCATAGTGATTCCCTGCACATCTGTTACCATGTTGCCTTGTTCAGCCTTTCAGAACAAAGCTTCTTGCTTATAACCTTCGGTCATACGCTTTATTTTTTGGTAAAATCATTGGGCCTCGTTTCTGCTACCCATCATCTCAATCTCCTCCACTTCACGTCTTCCCAGTTCTCTTTTCTTCCGTCTGATCAGGCGTTTCTCCTCTCTCCGTTTCTCCCTTTATCGCTTAACAACAGTCCGTGCTGCTCCCACCTGCAGAGGTCCTTGTCGTGCTATATTCTTCTGCAGTAGCGATGCGACATTTCTCATCGTACCATGTCTGCTTTCATGGTTTAGTATAATCAATAACCTCTTTGAGTTTCAGATACGCTCTCCTGATCGTTTATACAGTCGGAGGTGTCTCTCGGAGTAGATGGGAGACCCTTGTTGAGGTGGCATCAGCGGTCTGCTGTAACCTTAACTTACCTACGTCTAGCTGCCGTTTTATGGTATCTCGCTTTTCGTGCGCAGTGCTGAGTTAATTACTTACCTCATTATTTGAATAGTTTGTCGAAAAAGTTGGAACGCATAAAAGGTGACATTATAAAGAATATATATATTTTTAACCAGCTAGATGAGAAGAATCGATAAAGGGCCCGGTTTAAAACGTCTTAATGAAAATTTTTTTCGTTAAAAAAAAACACATAAAAAATGAGTGTCAATAAGGCTTTTTTTGGGCCCTCGTCGAATTGGTTCATAATATGCAACATCTTATCTGTTTAGTATGCCTAATGAATAATACAGCATCGATTGCATTTGCTTGAAACTTTGTAGGGGTTTTTTTCGCTGATTATGAAGTCAGATTTTGAAAATTCAAAGTGGCGGATCCAATATGGCGACCATTTTTCAAAAAATTGATCGGATTCGCTTGAACTCGGGGGTTTTTTTTGTTCGTTGATTACAAATCTGAAGTCAGATATTACAAATTTATGATAGTGACCTTTCCGTTATTAATTAAACGCTAATTGTTGATTATTTAGAGCTACCCAGGGTGCACAGCGAGAAGGCAATCTACAGTGCACCCATTTTTCTACACTATACTCTATATTCTAGTGTTGGCAATTATAGTAATTTTTGAGTCACAGTTTGATTAGCGACTGCGACTTGAAAATCAGATTGAATGCAAACATTGATAAAATCTCAGTTCACGAAAAAGAATCAGCTTATTTTAAACAATGATAAACAAAAGTAGTTTTTGTAAGAAAACGTCAAGTTTCTGTGAAAAGCGACTTAACTTCTACAATAAAATAATTTTTTCTTAAGAAAGTGCTTCACTTGATTGTAGAATTGTACATTTTGAAGAGAAAGATAACTGTATTTCAAGAATTTTTGTGAAGCTTGTGGACAGAAAAACTCTAGTGCGACTGTTTAAGACCTATTAAATCGAAAAATGAAATTGACGTTTTAAAAATAATTTATTAACTTGATTTTAAAGATTCTTTAGTCGTATGCCATACTTGTCAATATTTGTTTCTCTCAGTTGTAACGCTAATCTCGATAATCAGAACGCATTACCAGACTTGCCAACGAAATCTATGAATTTGAATATAAATAGATGCATTGTAAATGGGTAAAATGTATTGTCTGAAACAAAATTCAAAACCTTGTTTCTTCCGATTTAAGAACTCAGGTATTTTTCAAGCGAGAGTTATTTGTTCCTCCTGTTGCCTGAATCACAATTATATGGTGTGTTTTTAAGGGAACTGATACAGTCAATTACAGTACAATCAGAAGTATCAGAAATAAATAGGAAAACTGTTGAAAGGCTATTGGCAAACTTACGTACAATTGCATCTAAAAAAGGTTTAGATTTTAACCTTTTTGGAGCTCTAAGCGACACTGATAACACGGTGCGATAAAAATTTTTTTTTTTTAATTTATTGGATGAGACTAAGTGTAAGTTGTAAGTAAGATTCATTTTTGGCATGCTAGAACTTAACGGTAAAAAACTGATTTTTCGAGGTTTATAGTGTTAAACAACTATATGTCTTAAATTATTAAACTATAAGAAAAGCACTTTTCCAATGGTGTACTACATGTTATAACATCCTATCTTTGTGTATTTTAAAGGCAAACTCAATTTTTTGTTTTTTTTCCACAATTTTCGACTTTATCGATGATTGCGTGCACTATTTTGTTTGAAAGCTACATCTACAGTTTTAAGTTTTGAAAATTACGAATGTTTAATGGGACAAATCCGACATAAATTGACAAAGTTATTCAAGTTTTTCTAAAAACAAATTTTTCAAAAACTACAACATACACTTAGTCCCATCCAATAAATTAAAAAAAAACAAGTAAAAACGTTAACTTCGGTGGAACCGAAGCTTAAATACCCCGTCACACGAATCTTTGAATAGTTTAGTGTGATCATCAGTGGCTCAAATACATTTATAAATTCGAAAATAATTACTTTTCCATTCATTTGTTCGAAAATAATTGATAAGTTTGTATGGGGACACCTTGGTTTTGTTATTGGATGTCATTAGAAGTGTTTTTTCCCAAATTTGAGTGAATATTCTCATAAATAATACCTATTTCTATTCAAAAATTCGAAAATGGGCGGTAAATTTGTATGGGGGCTATAGCTAAAATGGGCGTGGCAGCTTGGATTTGACATTGGATGACATTAGAAGTATTTTTACCCAAGTTGGTGTGACTACATTCAGAAATAATTGGTATTTTCATACAAAAAAAAATCCGAAAAAAACGGTAAATTTGTATGGGGGCTACACCTTAAAATGGGCGTGGCACTTTTATTTTAACACTTGAGCTGCTTAGGACTGAGAAAAGCTTAAGATCCGAATTTCAGGTCAATATCGTTAAAACTAAGCGAATGAATCGCATAAATACAGACAGACAGACGGACGGACAGATAGACAGACGGACATGGCTAGATCGACTCGTCTCGTCGTGCTGATCAAGAATATATATACTTTATAGGGTCTAAGATGTCTCCTTTAATGCGTTACAAACTTTCTGACAAAATGATAATACCCTCCACACTGTGTGTGACGGGTATAAAAATTTTTTGTCGCACCGTGCTATGTATACTCTATAGATAGGGACGGGCGGGACCCGAAAATTTTTTCAGGATTGGGCAGGATCGTAAAACTTTAAAAATTTGCAAGATGTCTCGACAATTACTATTTTTATACAAAAATCGAAAAAAACTGGTAAGTTTGTATCGGGGCTATATCCAAAAATGGGCATGGCGCTCAGAAAAGCTTAAGTTTAAAATTTCAGTTAAATATCTTTAAAACTAGGCAAATGAATCGTATAGCAACACACAGACGAACATGGCTAGATCGATTTGTCTTATCGAGCTGCTCAAGATTGTTCAAAAGTTACAAACTTTCCGACAACCTGAAAATACCCGCTTATACTAAAGGTTCACATTTCAAGGGTCGATATTGATTTTGAATAAAACACGAATTATTTAGGAAATTATTGACATTTCTTTTTATTATGATATATTGGTATGACTAAATTATGTATGGAACAAAATATCGGGCACAAATGGCCGCCACTGCTTCGGCGGCACACGTCCATCCGATGGACTAAATTTTCGATGACGCTGAGGCAGAATTGAGGTTCAATGTCGTTAATGTGCCAAATTATCTCATCCTTTAGCTCTTGAATTGTTGTTGTACCCTCAAAAAAAAACAAAAACCAAATGTATTACCCCAAACAACAAACGCGCAGAGGCAAAATTCGAACTTTTTCGAAAATGTATTTTAACTTTTGAAACATGTTTGTGATACTTTACAGGTACCAAAGTTGAATTTTGTTTCAATGATTTGTCTCCAGCATCGAAGAAATAAATTATGTTTGTAGAGTATAATATTGTTTCTGTATTTAAATGTTAAAAAAGAAAACTTGGACCATACTTCAATAACGTGTCATTTTAATGTTTTTTAACTTATTGTAACATTTACTAATGGATTTTAATTGTGAAGGTCTGTATTTTAACAAAATACACTCTATATTTTATTGCTTATTTTGGTATACGCATTGTAAAACTGGAACACTTGGCGGTTTTTTTCTTTTTTTTCTGAATGTTTTTTTCAATTTTAATGGAATGCATCTTTTTTTGCCCAGTTTTGCCCACTAAATCTATGATTTGGGAATACAGAGAAACTTATGGAGAGTACATTGACGCATGTTTGATCTGCAGATACTTGCGTATTCATTTATAAAGTGGAATTTAGTCCAATTGCACTAAATCAAGAAAGATCAGGACAGCACCTAAAAAACATTTTATTATAAAATTTTTGTGTAAAATTAATAAAATGTAAGCACGTGTACTTTTTCCTTCATCTTTGTGCTTTTCGTAAAATTTTACAATGCATTCGCGAAGAAGTTGTTGCCTAGAAGTCATTTTATTAATTACCGTAGCACCTAAGTGGGGAGTGAGTCATGCCATAAAAAGATAAAATACATGTAAGAATAAAATTCATGGAATTTTTCTTCATCTTGCCTTACAGATTAGTTCTTCCTCAAAACAGGCGAAAGAAAGGAACTAAATTAAATGAAAGTGAGAAAAACCTCATGAATGAGAAAAATCTTCCATACAAAATGCTTTTAAGAAAGAAACAGGACTGCTTCTTGATACTCCAAAGCATGGGTTTGGATCAAACAATGACGGAAATACTTCTCGTCGATTCTTTAGTGACATAAAATTTACTTCTAAAATTACAGGAGTTAATAAAGATTTAATTAATAGATTTGCAAATATTCTTATCGCTATTAATAGTAGTAAAAAAATTGATGCTGCAAAATTTGGCAAATAGAGCATATTCCCAAATTTTGAACCACTATTTTTTTACTACTATTAATAGCGATAAAAATATTTGCAAATCTATTAATTAAATCTTTTATTAACTCCTGCTCTATCGGCTGCTATGGACTTTAACGCAATGTACGGTTGGTTTAACTTCTCGCCAACAGTACATAAAATATTACTCATGGAGAGGCAATAATGAAGAATTCTATCCTTCCAGTTGGTGTGCTTTCCGAAGAACCACTAGAAGGAAGGCATAAAGATTTTAAATCCTTCCGTACAAATTACGCAAGAAAAAACTCAAGGATTGACAATATGACTGATATCTTTAACCGTCTTTTGATCACTTCAGATCCATTCGTAGTAAGTCAATACGTCAGCAATACATCGCCTAAGAAAAAGGAACTTCCAGCCGAGATCGCTGATATGTTTTACAATGAAGATCAAGAAGATTCTGACGATTCTGAAATAGAGTAATGTCAAAATAACTTTAATATCAAAAACACCAAAACTATCGAAATTTCTTATTTCTAAATTTAAAAGGAACAAAAGAGTAAACAATGAGGATGTAAAAATTGAAAAATATATTTTACTTTTTAAATAAGTTTTAATATACCCATGTTGTCAAAAGACAACACTAATTTGTTTAAACAAATTGTAATACAGATTTTTATTAACTGCAACTCATTTCTTGTTTTTTAGCATAAAACTAAGATATTTAAAAAAATTTTTCAACTTTTCCTTGTGCAAAATATGTTGACATTAACAATAAATATTGTCAAAACAAAAAAATAAATATAGCACTCGCCAACAAAAAATGTTAATAATTTAATCCTAATTCATAAAAAACAAAAAAAAAAAAAAATCGATTAAGAATTGCGGACTGTAAAACGTTTAAATGCTCATGCGCGC
>JAEIFJ010001192.1:0-44978 GCA_018903435.1 Leucophenga varia | reverse complement strand
CCAGTCACCATCCACTTTAAAAATGGGTGGAGTTCGTTCTGTTTTAGCAGCTTTCGTATTCAGGCGTTGATTCGGTCCAGAAAGTTTTTGGCGTCAAATCATGCGGCACCCAAACATCAAGTTTTTTTTTTGTATCCAGCCTTCTAACCCTCTATCTCCTGCTAGATGTCACGTGATATCATTACGTCTGTCTAACTTTGCGATGCTTCATTCGTGATCGGTATTCGTCGTCACAGGTCTTGCGCCGGCTGGCTTATCCATGGTGTCGTTTTCACCGGCTCTGAATCGTCGAAACCATTCCTCCGCGGTTCGAGAGATAGAGTACCACATCCCCAAAACACCATTAATCTCACGAAACTTTTCTCTATCCGGTTTTACCTTAAATGAAGGAAAACTTCAAAATAACTCCATGTTTACATTCTACATTTTTGAAAGCAGTATAATCATGCATAGCGTCGTTTTTTAGGTTATGCTAAGATCTTTCAAATGATGTATAGTTCCGATACAAGTAGCGCTTTGTACATAGCCGCGAAATTCAAAAGACAAAAAGGCGGAAGGGAGATATTTGTTTTATACATATATAAGACGTACCACCCAAAAAAAGTTACGGTCAAGAACAAAATTATTTGTGCAAAAAAAAAAAACAAGAAAAAACGTTAACTTCGGTGGGACCGAAGCTTAAATACCCGTCACACGAATCTTTGAATAGTTTAGTGTGATCATCAGTGGTTTATATACATTTATAAATATATATTGGAAAATAATAACCTTTTCATACATTTGTTCGAAAATAATCGACAGGTTTGTATGGGGACTATGGCTTAAAATGGGCGTGGCACCTTGGTTTTGTTATTGGATGTCATTAGAAGTGTTTTTACCCAAATTTGAGTGAATATTCTCATAAGTAATAAATAACTAATTTCATATAAAATTCGAAAATGGGCGGTAAGTTTGTATGGGGGCTATATCTGAAAATGGGCGTGGCAGTTTGGATTTGGCATTGGATGACTTTAGAAGTATTTGGACCCAACTTGGAGTGACTACATTCATAAATAATTGCTATTTTCATACCCCTCTAAAATGGGCGTGGCACTTTGATTTTAACACTTGAACTGCTTAGGACTGAGAAAAGCTTAAGATCCGAGTTTCAGGTCAATATCTTTAAAACTGAGCGAATGAAACGCATACATACAGACAGACGGACAGACAGACGGACATGGCTAGATCGGCTTGTCTCGTCGTGCTGATCAAGAATATATATACTTTATAGGGTTTACGATGTCTCCTTTAATGCGTTACAGACTTTCTGACAAAATGATAATACCCTCCATACTGTGTGTGACGGGTATAAAAAAACAAACAAAAAAACAAAAAAGTAAGAGTCCGCCAAGTCTATTTTATGGTTCACTAAACTTTAAAGGTTTGTAATTCAACATGGTAATGCAAGATTAGCCCTCTATAAATGTTTTTTGGTTTTGGAAACGTCTACCAGTCTGTAAAATAAGATTTATTCATTAAAAAAAAAAGATAAATGAAGCAAGATAAAATATTTGAAATCATCCAGCGCATTATTCAGATGACTCAATTTGGAGTGAACAAATAATTGCTATTTCCATACAAAAATTGAAAAATGGGCGGAAAGTTTGTATGGTGGCTAGACCTAAAAATGGGCGTAAGACTTCCATTTTCGAACTTAACTAAGTCATTGCCGAGAAAAGCTTAAAATTCAAATATCAGACTACTGTTTTCATATATTGAACGAAAAAGATGCATAGAAATATACAGACAGACAAACATGGCTAGATCGATTCGTCTTGTCGAGCTGATCGAGAATATATAACTTTATGGAGTCTTTCACACAAACTGAATATACCCTTAACACTATGTGTGGCAGGACTAAAACAAAGATATAATTTGAATTTTTATACCCGTTACACACAGTGTGATCAGCTTGATGAGGCGAGTCGATGTAGCCATGTCCGTCTGTCTGACCGTCTCTCCGTCTGTATATTTCTAAGCATCTTTCTTGTTGAAGATATAAAGATATTAAGCTGAAATTTGGAACTTAAGCTTTTCTCGGCAACGACTATGTTAAGTTCGAGAATGAGAGTGCCACGCCAATTTTTAGGTATAGCCCCATACAAACTTACCGTTTTTTTTTTAAATTTTTTGTATAAAAATTCTAATTATTTATAAATTAAAAACATTTCTGTTGTCATCCAGTGTCAAAACCATTTTAAGCTATAGCCCCCATACAAACTTTCCGCCCATTTTCGAATTTTTGTATGAAAATGGTTATTATTTATTCATGTATTCATTCCAAATTGCGTAAAAATACTTCCTATGTTTCCCAATGTCATGGCGCGACTCCCATTTCTAGGTGTGGCTTCCAAACTTACCGCCCATTTTCAGATATTTTCGAGAAAATTATTGATATACATTTTTTAGCTTAAAATTGAAAACCAATATTGTGTGTAACTTGGGTGACCACTGATGATTACACATAAACTCTTTTAAGATTCGTGTGACGGGTATTTAAGTTTCGGTTCTACCGAAGCTAATGTTTTTTTTATGTTTTTCTTAAAGTATGTTCCACCAAATCTAAAATTTTGAAAATTGTAAGAGCCAAAGTTGAGAAAAAATTTATTCTAAAAATTTCGTAGGTGTATCTTACGTAGAGATTAAAAAAATCAATCAAAATATAAAAAAAAAAAATATTTTATAGAATTTTTAATCGAAAAAATTGTTAAAAAATTTGTATATCTATCTATACAAATTTTGTAACAATTTATCAATTAGTTGTGGGCAAATAATAATTTTAATATAAAGATTTTATCAACTCTGTGAGCAGAAAAAAAATTAAAACTAAAAAATGTTTGTCGCTATATAGTCGTTAATAGCGCCGATATCGGGTAAATAAGTTCGCATAAAAATTTCTTACATCAAGGGCAGTCGAACCTCATTTAAAGATATCCAATATCATTGCGGCACTTTTTACATGCTTACCCGGCTACACACGTTAAATTGAAATATTTTAGTTTAAACAAATGATATTTTTTAATGTAGTTGTAAAAAATAAATATATTTTACTTTTGCAGTTGTTAATCAACGTTACGAACCGGAAGTTCAAAATCCAGGAGGTTTCATTGGGAGCAATGTGTTAATCAAATGCAACATTCCTTCGTTTGTCAAGGAATACGTGACTGTGACATCATGGTTGCAAAAACCTAAAAAAATTTAATATTTACTTTTGTAGGTATCCAAGTTTCTATTTCAAATATGTAATAAATACGTGTACCACTAACCAATTACTTAAAATAAGAATAAAGAAAGCGTTTTATTTTAATAGATGGAAAGAACCATATGCTGCCATCAGGAGAACTTCTTGTCTATAATATAACACGAAGCGATGCGCATAAGATTTATCGTTGCCGAACACATCACAAACTTACACAGGACTCAATAGTTAGCAGTAATACTGGAAAAATTCAACTTACAGGTAGGCCAAATATATATATATAGGCGAAAAATATAAAAAATTACGATATACTAGTTTCCTAGAAACGTAGAAATAATACAAAAAAAAAAAAAAATTTTAACAATAAAAAAAAAACATATGAAAAGCGGTAACCTCGGTGCAACACACTCCCAAATGCAGTCCACAGTGGGCTGGAAATCCTAAAAAGTTACTAAAAGTCCTGGTTAAAACTGAAATCTAAGGTTCTTATTTTTCATATTTATACCCTTTAAAGTAAATGTAAAGCAAAGTTTTATTAAGTTTTGGATTGATGCAATTGATATAAATAAAGTGGAAATTGAAATTTTTTTTTTTGTTATTTAAGTTTGACGCGATTAAATAATCAAGCGTTGCGACTTGGTCTAACTTTATATAAAGAGAATAAATCAGCCTATTTATGAAAGGCGTCGTCGACTCCAAACTGTGTCGACAGCTTTCAATTCGTATTGTCGTTGTTGTTTTCGATAACTATTAACTACTGTCGACAGAAATTTGGTATTATGTAATTTCAATCGAAGTCGTCGTTTTTTTCAAACGACACTTTTTTTGTCGACACAAATTTTATTGACGAGTTGTAACGACTCGAATTTCATTGAACTTTTAAAGATGGAGCGAAAATTAAAAACAAGAAAGAACGCTGAAGTCGAGTATGCTCGACTGCAAGATACCCTGTACCCAATCTTTATGAACCTTAAGATCGGTTCTATTTTACTACCGTACCTCATTGAATTGAATTTTTATACAAACACTTAAAAATCGGGTATATCTTTGGGGGCTATATCTTAAACTTTGTTGGACCTACCCATATTGGTCTATTTCATTGGGACTATCCTACTCATAATTTATACTAAATTTGAACTTCCCAGAATAAAAAACAATGACGTTTTTATGCAAAAATTTAAAATTTTGGGGTACATTTGTTTTGGGGCTATACCTATAATTTGTTGGTCCTACCCATAATGGGATGTTTTATTGGGACTATCATACACATAGTTTATACTAAATTTGAATTTCCTAGAAAAAAAAAACAATGACGTTTTCATTCAAAAACCCAAAATTTTGGGGTAAATTTGTATGGGGGTACCCTTTAAAATGGGTCTAGAGAAAAAACCGTTTGCAAGTGAACACTTGACGGCTGTGGAGAGTCTAAGTTTCAAATATGGTGGCCCTATCTCTTATAGTCTCCGAGATAATCTGTCTCATACGGCAGACAGCAAGAAAGAGGAGGGGGCGGAAGGCATAGACAGACGGACGGACGGACGGACAGGTATAGCTAGTTCGACTCCCCTTCCAATGCTGATCAAGAATATACATACTTTATATGATTTATCTTGGCTCCTTCTGTCTGTTACATACACTCGCACAAACTTATTATACACTTGTAGCCTTTGGGAACAGGGTATAATTATCAATTCTTGGCATTTTGAAACTCTGGTGTCCGAAATGGATAAAAAATGCATAGTTGCGATAAAAAGTGAATAAATGTTTTCATCTGTCTACTACAACATTTTGTACATTTTATAATATCGATAAAGGAAAAAAATAATTTAACGGTACAATTTCTTTAAATTATAAATAAAAACAAATTGAGATCTAGGAAGAAGTTATCGTGAATAACAATTTCTTTATTAAAAAAGTACGCTTTTATTGATAGCGCGGTAAGTCAGCTGGTCGGATCCTTTTTAGACGTCGTGTTGTAGTTAGCTCAAGTATTCGTAAGTTACTTATGTGGTAACTTCTTCTGACTGCTACTATTTCTTTTTTTAACGGTGTAATTTGTCTGTGTATATCTGCGTTAGAAATATACCATTCCGCTCTTGTAATTTGTCGAAGTATTTTTGAATGCTGCCGTTGAACTACATTATTGTTTAATGTTTTAGATGTACGAGGTGTGTTCAAAAAGTATCGCGAATTTTGAATTTTCGCGGGTTACGTATATTCGAATTTCGATTTTTTTGTGGCGTTAGGTTTTTACTCATGTCTCTCACTAATGCCGACAAGCTCGTCCATTTTGAATGTTCACTTAATAATTGACAGCTGCTTTGCTTGCACGTGTTTTGGATCGTCTTCGATTTTTTAAATATTCAAAAAATGGATCAAAGAACCTGTATCAAATTTTTTTTTTCTGAATGGAATAAATGGACTAAAAATGTTGAAGAAGGCTTATGGGGACCGAGCTCTACCAAAATCAACAAAATTTGATTGGTATAAATTGTTGAAAGAAGGTTGCGAACGTGTTGAAGACGAAGAGCTCCCTGATCAACCATCGCGACCTCAACGGATGATGCTCACATCCACCTCGTACCCCAAACTTGAAGGCCGTATGTCCAAATTGGTTTTATGATGCTTTACAAAACAAGTTTATTACTCATAGAGAAACTCGTTTTTTTTTATAAGCCAGTTTAGTTAACGATACTTCTCTTCGCTTCTATTTGATTTTGTTTTTTTTTTGTGTAACTTCTAAGTCAGTTTATTGTCTAAGTGAATTCCCAAGTATTTGTCCGATTTTTCAATAGGTATGTTAACTTTATTTATTTTTAAAGGAATGGACACATAGGCTCTTTTTTTGTAAAGACAATTTGTGTAGTTTTGTTTTCGTTAATTTTTATGGCCCACTTATCAAACCATTTTTTGGTGTTATCAAGTATGTTTTGAAGCTGTTTAAAGGCTGCTAAGTCTTTATGTGAATAAAGAAGAATTGTTTCATCTGCGAAAGTTGATATCATAGAAGAGGGTTCTTTTGGGATAGGTAAGTCTTGTGTAAAAAGGACGTAAAAGAGCGGTCCAAGAACGCTACCTTGAGGTATACCTGCTTTAATTGACCTTATTGTAGAGTGAGCGTCTTTAACTTTTACATTGAAGTGACGATCAGATATGTATCTTTTTAGCATGTGATAAAATCTGGTGAAAGTAGTTTTCTTAATTTATGTAATAGACCAATGTGCCATACCTTTTCGAATGTTTTTTCAACATCAAGAAATATTCATATACAATACTTTTTACCAGATAATTTTCTAGATTTTTATACTTAATTTGATTAAGCCTTACTTTTAGATCCTTATTGCCCTATTAAGTTAATTTTTCTTTTCGGGCCATCTTGTAGTTTGCCAGTCTTCATTTATTCTCTATTTGATTTCGAATTGAAGCAGGTGTAAGCAAGTTTTTAGTATCCTTTTGAATAATTAGCGGGGTAGAGTTAAGGAGTAATAGTGCCATACAAAAATTTTAAAAGAATATATGTGCTGCAATTTGCAACTTAGTCTTAATTCCTTCTATAAAGTTTACTAATCTATATACACAATATATAAATGCTCGGTTCGTATATGCGAGGCTTATAGACTTGAAAAGTTCTGAACCGTTTAAGCCCAAATTTTGACACAACATGTGTTGCGGTTTGGACTCGGTTTTATTACTGTTACCTTTTATGTTGATAAAATATCTACAATTGCCCTTACTGCTACGCCACCTGCAGGCCGCCAACTCAGCACTCAAGAATGTTGCCAAGGGCAACCGCAGTCGCATGTGAGCCACGTGGCACGAGGCATCGCGTGTTCCCGGTCGAATTTTTGGTATGGATTATATTTATTATTCAAACAAAAGAGGAAGCCGTCAATTACCCAAAGGTACTTTTGAATTCACTCGATCTGCCTGGGATGCCACCACAAATACTTAAATTGAAGATAGGTGTTCCAATTATCCTGTTGCGGAACATCAATCAACCGAAACTCTGCAACGGCACGCGACTCGCACTCGAGAAATTGATGAACCATGTAGTGGAAGCAATAATATTGACGTGGCCATTCGAAGGTGAAGATGTCCTCATTTCTCGAATTCCCATAGTTCCAACCGATACACCTTTTTAATTTAAGAGAATGCAGTTTCCAATTCGATTGGCATTCGCAGTAACAATCAATAAAGCCCAGGGCCAATCTTTGGAATTGTATGGCCTAGATTTAGGTGCGAGTTGCTTCTCACGCGGACAATTGTATATTGCGTGTTCCCGTGTAGGTAGGTAAACCATATAGCCTCTACATTTATGGCGAGAACGGAAAAAAAAGAACATTGTATACCCACAAGTGTTACAAAATTAAATGGATATGTAACTTATGCTTTGTGTATTCATTATTTATGCATGCCACCACAATATGCCACAGGCGTTACAGGGTACAGCTAATTCCTTAAAATTGCTTGCGTGTCCCTGTTTGAAGTATTGTAGTATATTTTTGTAATATCATTGTATTTCGTACATTGGAATACTATGTGCTCTGCATCTTCCACACAGTTTAAAAATTTATCAAATGCATAAACAGTCATTAGTCGGTTTAATTAAATATTAGTTGGTGTCAAATCAAGTCTTCTAGATTTAGATCAACTTTGTTTCTTGACATGAATGTACAATTGGCAGAACTTTGAACCTGTAAAATCCGAATATTCTCTTGTCCAATCATTTTAAGTCTTCTTGTACATATATGTTATAGCATCTTTAAGAGTCAATTTTAAAAACTTTGAGTTATTGATACCGCTATCCGATTTAGAAACTATCAGCCACTTCGTTTTCAACGATTCCACAATGTCCTGGGACGTAGTGAAACCATACTTTGCTTATATCCGAGTCAAGAATCTTATTGACGATGCTCAGAACGATATAATTGATGTTGTCTTGGGACATCATCATATTTATTCCGGCCTTGCTATCTGATAGAATGGCTATTTTAGAAAATATTTCCGATATTGCGAAGTCAATTGCCAACTCAAAGCCAAAAAGTTCTGCTGTTAACGATGATATAACATTGTCCGAGTATACGCTTCTTGTACTGCTCAAGCTAGATCTATCCTTGACTAAACCATCAGTGAAAATAATTTCGAGCTTTTCTTTGTTTAAAATATTTTTATTTCTGTATATAGTTTTTTGATAAGCAGATTGAAGGCATTTTGTTTACTTTTAACTGCTCCCTTAAAAAGTTCGAGTCAATAATTATTTTATTACGCTTGATTACCTAAGCAGGTAGCTTCTCTATATTTTTTAATACAGCGCCAAACTTTTTGTAGCTAGTTTGAATATCAATATCGGCACTGGGGTTTTAGCTGGAAGATCATATGCAAAAACTTTGGCTAATTCTTTAGCTGTGGCGAATGCTAATCTTTTATCCGGAGGTGATTCTCCGGAAAGGTAGTGGATATATTTTAAAGGTGTGACCCTTACAAGGCCCAACGCTTTTCTGAGGTGACAGTTATACCAATTTTGGACTTTTTTTACTCGCGGTTTTACTCACGGATGAAAAAGAGAAGCACCGCATACTCCAACTTAGATCGTCCAAAGCTTTTTGAATAGTTGCATTGCTTTAGACGGGTGGATACCAAAACTACATCCGCTTAAAATGTTTAGAAACATGCACGTTATGTTACAGGATGATATTGCTTGCTCAACGTGACTAATGCATGAGTTATTTGCTTTAATAATCCGACCCAGGTATCGCATATTATCTACCTGACGCATTTTAGTACTATCAATAAGAGTGTTTACGTCGTTTTGTTTTCTGCTACATTGGATGATGCACGATTTTGCTGGGCTGAATCATAGATTTTTTTATTCCATTAGGTATAAAACTGGTTAGTCCTAGTTTCCAGAATTTTCTTTGTCTTGCAAATATTCCTTTGGAAGCAAATCATAAAGAAATCATCTGCATACGGAAATAGCACACAGTTTTCATTATTTACTTCGTGTAATTCTGTTGTAAATAGAATGAAGTACATTGGGCTTAGTATGCTGCTTTGGCAAAGTACTTGGTCTATTTTTATTTTCTGCATATTAAGCACCAACCTTCTGTTTATTTTAAAAATGAGTGTATTCACGATATAGTATATACATAAGTTTGTTGTTCGAATTTCGACGCACACTGAGTCAAATGCCTTTTTGATGTCAAGACATGCTGCTATTACGTTGTACCCATCTGCCTTAAGAAAGCGTGTACATGTAGATTTAGATCTATTTTTTCTGAAGGCATAACTTTTCTCTGGAATTAGTTGTGTCCTGTCAATATCCATTTGTAATTTGATTAGACCTTCGGTGACTTTCGGCAAAACATTAAGAAGACCTGAAGTTTTTTACATCCGAGGGGCTTAAACCTTTTTTAAGGAATTCAAGCAATTTTAATCTGACGTAACTCTTTCGGGATAGTTCCGTGTTAAGAGCATTTTGTAAGACAATCTATAACATACATTGCACTTGCCGAACTCAAATTTCTGGAGTCAATGAAAGATTTAAAGTCATTATATTCAATTATTCAGGGTTCGCATATCTCAAACCAATAATTGTCTTTTATAGGAATTTTAACATAAGGCTTAAGCTGGTATGACGAGGCACTGGATTACAACCGCTGGTGCCGAATCTTATGTGATGCCAAGGCCGACGATCGGCTGTAGTGCCACTTATATATATATTAAGCTGAAAATCGGCCAAAAACTTAACGAATACAACGCTTTGTATTTTTTTAGTTGCGCTACTTTTGCCACATCAATTTTATACTATTTGGGTCAAATATTGCATCAATTAAGTTGGTAAAGCTTTGTTTTTTTAGATGCATGATGTGTTTTATGGAACGTGCACCTGGAGCGTCCGATCCCTTAATAGGGACGGTGCAACTGAACAACTGACTGACACTGTTGAAAGGTTTAAGGCTGATATTACAGCCATCCAGGAAATGCGATGGATTGGAAACGGACACCTAGAAAAAGCAACCTGCGACATCTACTACAGTGGCAATGAGAGTCAACGCATATTTGGATGTGGTTTCGTGGTCAGTAGGAAACTACGTGGTCTCGTCTCCAAATTTACATCTGTAGACGAGCGCCTTGCTCGATACGCATCAAAGCTAAGTTCTTCAACATTAGCTTAATATGTGTACGCGCCCCGACATTGGATAAAGACGATGCTAAGAAAGACGAATTCTATGAGCGGTTAGAACAACATTACGAGCGCTGCCCCAAGCATGACATCAAAATTGTCATCGGCGATTTCAACGCCCAAGTTGGGAGAGAAGATATCTTTCGCCCAACCATCGGACAATTCAGCCTACATAACACCTCCAATAACAATGGAGAAAGGCTAATCGACTTTGCCGCGGGGTGCAACATGATTCCAACACCTCGACATCCACAAGGCATCTTGGTACAGTAGCGCCCTACGCGTCCGCACTCAAATAGACCAGGTGCTAATCGATGCTAGACATGCATCGAATGTGATTAATGTATGAGCAAACAGAGGTACCAACATCGACTCGGACCACTATCTTGTTCTAGCCAAGCTACGTACCAGACTTAGTTCAGCACACGCCAAGCGAGCTACCATACAACAAAAGCTAGATGTTGGTAGGCTAAACTCGCAGCAGACCGCCGCTGCCTTCTAAACAATGGTCTCTCAACGATCAGTGGAAGCATATCTCCAACTCATTAAGTACGTCGGCCAAAGAGGTTGTTTGTTATACTTAACTTCGGAGGCAAACTTGGTACGATGAGGAATGTCGCATTGGTACGACAGAAGAGAACATTGCCTATAACCGAACCCTGCAATCGGGAGCAACACGAGCTGTTGTTGAGCGATATCGAGAAAAACGGAGAAAAAAAAAATGCAAAAAAAACCCTAGAAGACGTGAGTTGGAGGAAGTTGAGATGATGTGCGACAAAAAAGAGGCTCGAAAACTATATAAAAAAATCAAGATTTGACAGAAGGTTATACGCCCAGACCCTCTTTTTTAAAGATGCACATGGATGCACTTTGGTTATGTAGGAACCACTTCTCTACTCTACTCGGGAACACTGCCGCCAATGGAGAAGATGAATATCTGGCTCCCCCCGACCGATGATGGCATTCGTGTGGAGCGACCAAACTATGACTAAGTCTTTAGAAGTTAAACAAAAGCTTAAAAATAACAAAGCGGTGGGCGCAGACGAACTTCCCGCAGAGTTATTTAAGACCAGCAGCGAAGAGTTGATTCGATGTATGCTTCAAATCTTATGCAAAATATGGACTGGTGAATGCATGGCCAGTGATTGGAATGTAAGTGTGCTCTTTTGTACAACTGGCTGAAACCGTACGTAGCAAGTACTGTTGGACAATACCAGTGCGGTTTTAGACCGACGAAGTCGACCACCGACTCTATATTCACGCTGAGCCAGATCCTGGAAAAGACCAAGGAGAAGCATATCGACACACACCAACCATTTGTCGATTGCAAAGCAGCTCCCGACACGCCAACAAGCAAAAATTGTTCGACTCTGTATGATGACGTTGACGTTCTTCAATCTCTTGTTGGAATACATTCTGAAAAATGCTCACACGTCGATTTGAATCGGTAAAAGTCCACGTACAGTCAGCAGGGCTTTTAAAGACATTGAATAGAAATCCTGCACAATGGGATTAGCGGTGTAAAGTAAGAAGTACTTGGTATCCTGTCGCAAATCAATAACACGACCTTAGGATTCTGTGTCTATGGGGAATTTCACCTTCGACGTTGTAGAAAACTTCGTCTACTTGCGATCACAAAAAAACAAGAGCAATAACACCAGCCTAGAAATAAGACGAAGAATTACTCTTGCTTACCGATGCTACTTTGGTCTCGGTTAGCAAATGTGAAGTAGAGTCTTATCCAAAACAACGAAAATCAAACTCTACAAGACGCTGATTATCCCAGTACTGATCTATGGCGCAGAAAAATGGGTCATGTCAGAGGCTGAGAGAAAAATTTTTCGTAAAATCTTTGGTCCTGACAGAGTGTACAACAAGTACCGTATTCGCATGAGTCACGAGCTGTACCAGCTATATAACGACAACGATATACTCAGGCGCATCAAGTACAAACGATTGCACTTGGCTGGTCACGTGCTCCGAAAGGTTGAAGAAGCTCCTGCAAGATCGGTATATGACAAAAACGTTGAGGAAATCAGAGGGGCACGACAGCGGGGACGACCGCCGCTGCGTTGGAAGGATCAGGTCCTATAGGACGTCAGGAGGATTTTGATCCAAAATTGGTATCGAGTAGCATTGGACCACACCAGCTGGGTTAATACCCTAAGTGTTTTCTAGCGTCCGAATCTGCCGCTATACTTGCCCATGCATCCTTGATTGTGCTATGTCCATTGTTAGTTTACACCTTTTGATAGCATTCCCTGACACATGAATCCGTATTGGTTTCAATTAGGATTGGTTTGTGGTGGCTGTTTGATAACATGGTGTTTTTCTATGTAAATATTTCCGTGGTGCTATTTGTGAATGTAGCATATTTTACAGATTGTGTGATGGGGGATCGTAGTTAAAATTTCCGTTGTTTAGACAGATAAAATTGTCATCAAGCATACAGAATAAAATAATTTTACCTTTGTAATTGGTTATATTGCCACCCCATAGAGAAGACTTTGCATTAAAATCGCCGCCTATGATCGATGTATTACTTAACGATGCTGCAGAATCAAAAATATTTGAAATAGTAACGTTGAAATCATATCTGTTCATCATGGGTGGGCAATTAATACCGATTAAATTATAATTTTTTTAACTTTCTTTTTATGATGCCTTTTCGTATGTAAATACAAACGCTCCCGTAGCCATCACTTCCCGACTTGTAGACAAAGTTGTAATTTCGCTTACTACACGTAGCGTCTGTTGTTATTTCTATTTTAGACAATAGCGCAAAGTCTATAATAATATTAACTAAAAATATTTCAAGTAATTGTTTATTGTTTTGATGTGTCAAACTTTGTATGTTGTATTGTATCGTACTATTTTCATTGCGTGTTTTCATTTAAATTTAATAGATCTATTTCATTTAGCATACCATTCAATTTACTATATTCCAAACTTGTTGTAGATTACTTCTTGCTGATGCGCCTAAGATTTCGTTATACCAAACTTTAAACTCACTGTTCTGCTCTATTTTTATGTTGCGTTTAAAACTGTTTTCTTTTCTCCTCATATGAACTGATAGTGTGGACCTTCTTGGCTGCTACTTCAGTATTAATGTTTGTTTTCAAAGTGCCCCTTTTTAACCAATTTTGGCTCAGGGAAATCTTTGTTGTAGTCTTCGCTCAAATGCTGGTATTTGTTAAAAAGATTTGAATAAGTTTTCTTAATCTAACTCCTGGACAGGTTCTCTAGAATCATTATATTATTGATTGTGTTGGCTTTTTTCCTTGCTAGACATTACAACGAGTTGGCAGTGTAATTTTCTTTGCAGATTATGCATTTTTGCATAGAACAAACTGGTTCCCTATCATGCCACACTTCATATATAATCTTTTTATTGCGTTTGCAATGCAGGGCGAAAGTGGTGGAATCGAAAACACTTGTAACATTGGTTAAAGTAAATGAACGGCACTACTTCTACTTTGCAACATCCAATGATGACTTCCTGTGGTATTTCAGTTCCACTAAAAATGAGTTTTATAGCTTTTTTAACTCCGTTCTCATATCGAATTTTCTCATTACTCTTATTACGTTAGTAATTTCCACTGGTGAAATAATTTTCTGACTTAATGTATCACAGTCAATCTGCGTAGGCACTTTTAAAATCAAGCCTGTTTTCTGCACAAAATGGCTTAATATTCTTAGATTATTTCCACCAGATTCCGTTAGGATTCACCTCGTTTACAGCTACATATTTTTTTGGTTGTTCCGTTGTTTCCATATTTTGCTTAGCACAATAATTTGGCATAGATCCGGCTATTTCTGCTTCTACTTCTACTGCGATGGTCACTCTTCTTCTCGGATGATCGCCCATGCGTAGTCCGTTTATTCGACCCGCCCTGCTCCATAGCTGTCTTCCTCTTTTTTCCTGGAGTTTCTTCTATTTTTTTTATAAAGTAAAAATCATATATATTTATTTTTTATACCCTGTACCCAAAGGGTAAAAGGGGTATATTAAGTTTGTGCGAATGTATGTAACAGACAGAAGGTGGCAAGATGGACCATATAAAGTATATATATTCTTGATCAGCATTGGAAGGGGAGTCGATCTAGCTATGTCCGTCCGTCTGTCCTGCTGTCTGCCGTATGAGAGAGACTCATCTCGGAGACTCTTAGAGATACGGCTACCATATTTGAAGCTTAGACTTTCCTAAGCCGTCAAGTGTTCACTTGCAAATGGCCTTTTTCTAGACCCATTTTAAGAGGTACCCCCCATACAAACGTACCAAAACATTTTGGGGTTTTGCATCAAAAACCTCATTGTTTTATTCTAGGAAGTTCAAATTTAGTGTAAATTATGTCTATGATAGTCCCAATAAAATATCCCAATGTGGGTAGGACCAACAAATAATTATGTAAAGTCCCCATACAAATGTACCCAAAAATTATGGGATTTTTACATAAAAACGTCATTGTTTTTTATTCTTGGAAGTTCAAATTTGGTGTAAATTATGTCTATGATAGTCCCAATTAAATGTCCCAATATGGGTAGGACCAACAGAATTTTAGGTATAACCCCAATACAAAAGATGTACCCGATTTTTAAGTTTTAGTATGAAATTTCAATTCAATGAGGTTTTGATAGTAAAATAGAACCGATCTTAAGGTTCATAAAAAATATAATAAAAACAAAAACAATTAATAAAAAATGATGAGCGAAGCTCATCAACAAAACAAAAAAAATCAGTGGCTGCGAGAAATGCATACTTTTCGTTTGTATCGCCATGCAACAACAAAACCATTCATCAAACTCCAACTTGTCTGTTACACCAGAGCCGCCAGCTAATTCTTCTTCATCTTTACGTCAAAGTAATATAAAAGCATCATGGAGTACTCAATGCATCACGCCGACTACTCCACTACCTCCTATCGAACCAATAATAGCTTCTACAACAACAATTACAACACAAAGTGGATATACAACATCGACAGCTTCTGCGCCAACAACAACAACAGTATTTTCATCAACTGCCTCGATCACGTCATCTTCATCCTCATTGGTCACGCCAATTCAAAAATCACCTCATATTAATGTACAGTACGTCAACAACAATAACAACAACAACGATGTACCTTCGACTTCTTCAATTGTTTTACCAGAAAACGTTACTTCACCAAAAACAAACAATGGAAAGCACACACACACAAATCTGCCGTTAAAGTTGAAAAGGAACAGAGAAACACATTCTCCAAGTAAGCAAACACAACAAAAGCAAAACAATAACAAAAAACCAAAGAACAAAACACAAACAACATTACAAAATTATTGGCTCAGCGAACCTAACACAACAAATCGATTCGAACTGTTAGCAGATGACAAGTGTGACGAACAAAACTCTATGCAACCTTCAGCTCATTTATTGCCAAAAGTGAATAAACCACCTCCAATTTATATTCAGGGTGTCGGCCAGATTAAAGTTTTATATGATGCCCTTAAAGAAGTGGCTCAAAAAACTTTGAATTAAAAGCGTTAGCTAACAACGAAGTAAGAGTGCAGGCCACAGATTCTACTTTTTATAAAAATATTATAAATATGTTGAAACAGAAAGAAACCAAATACTATACGTATAAAGCTAAGGAAGATAGAAACTTCAAAGTCATTTTACGAAATATGCATCCTTCAGCTGATATTGAAGAAATTAAAGCTGAACTTCAAGAGCTAGGTCACAATGTTAAACATATTTATAATATTCAACAACGAACCACAAAAGTGCCTCTTCCATTATTTTCAATTGAACTTCAAAGCGAAGAAAACAATAAAGATGTATATAAAATTTCTCATCTTCTACAGACAAAAATTTCATTCGAGGCACCCCATATTAAACGCACACTATCCCAATGTGCAAATTGTCAGAAGTATGGGCATACCAAAAATTATTGTACTAGAGATCCAGTCTGTGTCAAATGCGCTGGTTCCCATACAACAGTAAACTGCACTCTAAATTTCGACAAAGGTCAAACCAAATGTGCTCTATGCAGTGGTAACCACACTGCTAACTATAAAGGCTGCGAAGTCTATAAAGCACTAAAAGTTAAACGCTTTCCCCAACTTAGAGAAAAAATAGTATCAAATAAATATGTAGATGCGCGGGTCTCTCCCCCTCCAAGTTCTAGTATAAGAGTGACACCCTCCATAAGTTTTGCTCAAATAGCTAGTGGCAATAAGTCTAATACACCATATCCAATTAAACAAACCATCCCCTCCCAACTTATTCAACCCGAAACACAACCCACTTTTCCATCTTTAAATCACTTACCACCTAACATAGATTCCACTAACAACTCCTTACCATCCAACCCAATTTCACATGAACAAAATGACATGCAAGAGCTAAAACTTATGATGAAGCAATTGATGCAACAAATGTCAGCTATACTCAATATAGTGACACTTTGAGTATCCAAGATAAATTCGTAGATATGTGCTCAGATACACTACGAATTATATTCTGGAATGCTAACGGGCTGAGGCAACATATACTAGAACTAAAGCACTTCCTTTATGAAAATAATATTGATCTGGCACTTATTTCAGAAACACATTTTACATCTAAACATTTTCTGAAGATAACAGGCTATACTTTATATAATACAAATCACCCAGACGGCACAGGGCATGGGGGTTCAGCTATTATAATTAAAAATAAAATTAAAAACTATGAAGTTGAACATTTTAGCCAAGATTATGTGCAAGATAGAAATGGACCCCCTAACAATTTCAGCATTTTACAGTCCGCCTCGACACAATGTCTCATCAGCTCAATATAACACATACTTTAAATCTTTAGGGCCATGGTGATTTTTAATGCAAAACACATAGCCTGGGGCTCAAGACTTACCAACAAAAAAGGTAAAATTCTTCTAGAAACAATTAATACCAATAATGCCAAATATATTTCAACAGGCGAGCCTACCTACTGGCCAACAGACCCGCGCAAAGTGCCAGATCTTATTGATTTCTGTGTTATTAAAAATGTAAATATTAATAACTTTTCTATAAAGTCGCGCTTTGAGTTATCTTCAGATCACTCACCAGTTCAACTCGATTACATCGAAACGCTTGCCACAAACAAGCCGACGCCCAGCCTCTATAACCCAAAAACAGATTGGCAAGCGTACAAAGAACTCCTTAACATATACTTACGTTTGGACATTGCACTAAAATCTCCAAATGACATAGAGAGCTCCGTAATTTATTTTAATGATGCCGTAGCTGAAGCGGCAATTAACTCTACTCCGCATTTAATTCAAAGGGATACTAAAAACTTATTTACACCTGCTTCAATTCGAAATCAAATAGAGAATAAAAGAAGACTTAGGAAAATCTGGCAAACTACTAGATGTCCCGAAGATAAAAAGAGACTTAATCGGGCAATAAGGGATCTAAAAGTAAAGCTTAATCAGAATAAAAATAAAAATATAGAAAATTATCTGACTAATTTAAGCCCAACCAGAGACACAAATTTTTCCCTATGGAAAGCCACTAAAAAACTCAGAAAATCGACAACCTTTACCGCACCATTAAGGAAACCAGATGGTACTTGGGCTAAAACAGAACGCGATAAATCGACCCTACTAGCTGATTTTTACGAAAATGCCTTTACAAATGACACACAAACCTGTTATAATAATCCAGAAACTTCTTAAGCAACTCACAAAATATCAAAATTCGAGATGTAACTACTAAGGAAGTTAAAAATATTATCGACAATATCAAGGCTAACAAGTCACCTGGCTATGACATGATAACTGGAAAGTTGCTTAAAGAACTTCCTATAAATGCTATTTATTATCTGCGGAATATGTTTAACGCAATAATAAGACACAAATATTTTCCCAAGACGTGGAAGGTAGCAGAGGTCATAGCTATTCCAAAACCTGGTAAAGATGCCACAAGTGCAGCGTCTTACCGTCCGATAAGCCTTCTTCCAATACTATCAAAAGTTTTTGAAAAATTATTCCTTAACAGACTTCAACCCATCCTTGATAATAGCTACATCATACCTGACCATCAGTTTGGGTTTCGGAAACATCACTCAACTATTGAACAAATTCATAGAGTAGTTAACAAAATTTCTAGAGATCTAGAAGATAAAAAGTATTGTATAGGAGTATTTCTTGATGTTGAAAAAGCTTTCGACAAGGTATGGCACATTGGTCTATTGTATAAATTAAAAAAACTACTTCCACCAGATTTTTACCACATGCTTAAAAGTTACATATCTGATCGACACTTCTATGTAAAAGTTAAAGACGCTCACTCTACAATAAGGCCAATTAAAGCAGGTATACCTCAAGGTAGCGTTCTTGGACCACTCTTATACGTCCTTTTTACACAAGACTTACCTATCCCAATAGAACCCTCTTCTATGATAGAAACTTTTTCAGATGACACAATTCTTCTTTATTCACATAAAGACTTAGCTGTAGCCTCTAATAAGCTTCAAAACATACTTGATAACACCAAAAAATGGTTTGACAAATGGGCCATAAAAATTAACGAAAACAAAACTACACAAGTTATCTTTACAACAAAAAAGAGCTTTCGTGCCCATTCCTTTAAAAATAAATAATTTAGACATACCTATTGAGAAATCGGCCAAATATTTGGGAATTCACTTAGACAATAAACTGACTTGGAAGTTGCACATAGAAAAAAAGCGAAATCAAATGAAAGAGAAATGTCGTCAACTGAGCTGGCTTCTGAACAAAAAATCGAAGCTCTCTATGAGCAATAAACTTCTACTATACAAATACATCATAAAACCAATTTGGACTTACGGCCTTCAAGTTTGGGGCACATCCAAAACATCTAACATCAATATTATACAAAGGCAGCAGTCAAAAATACTTCGACAAGTCACAACAGCGGAATGGTATATTTCCAACGCTGATATACACAGAGACCTGAAAATAAAGACTGTCAAAGAAGAAATAGTAGCAGTTAGTAGAAGCTTCCACATCAGAATCCTGGCTCATTCTAACAACGAAATGTGTAACTTACCCTTACTAGAGTTAAACTAGTAGACGACGTCTAAAAGAATTCGACCAGCTGACATACCGAACTATCAATAAGCGCAAATTTATTTAATTAAGAAATTGTTATTCACGATGTTATTCACGATAGATTCATAGATCTATTTTTTGTTTTAATTATAATTTAAAGAAATTGTTCTTTTAAATTAATTAAATTCCTATATCGATGTTATAATATGTACTAAATGTTGTTGTAGACAGATGTACAAAACTAATCATAGGAAAATAAAAAAAAAAAAAGTTATTTTTAAATACATATAATATGTGAATGTCGAAATTTCTAAAAAAAAGTAATTCCTAAAAACTAAAAAATTCAATTTTATTAGTTTTTCAGCGTATGCTACACAAAAACGATTCATTCGATTTTCACAAATAACATATTGTCGTGTAGAGGGAAGGAAATATCTTCCAAGCTACATAAAGATTTAAAAATTTATTGAATTTTGCAAATAATGATTTTTTTGACTATACCTCCTAAACGGTTCTTAAGAATCTACTCCCCAAAATACATGGATATAGGTCGGTTGGAAAGAACCTCATGCGATTTTTTCAATAAATGTAATCTAGTATAATTCGTTATTTATACATTTCCTAAAGCAAGCCTAAAACATTGCAAGCGGGAAAGTAAAATTTAAAATTTCGATAAACATTTAGCTCAGTTTCTTACATAAATTATGCTGAAATAAAAATATCGTAGGCTCGGATCACACCGTGTCTTTAATTTTTACAAAATCTTTGAACATTTTCGACAACATTATAATAATGACTATGACAATGATCTTGAAAAAATAAGTTTTGAAAATATATTCCACGATGGTGACGAGATAGTGAAGTAGTATATATCCTACAAAGATTGAAAAGTGACATAACGGCTGATTTTTTTTTTGAGGTTAGGATTTTCATGCATTAGTATTTGACAGATCACGCGGGGTTCAGACAAGGTGTCAAAGAGAAAAATGCTCAGTATACTTTGACATTTCATCATGAATAGACTTACTAACGAGCAACGCTTGTAAATCATTGAATTTTATTACCAAAATCAGTGTTCGGTTCGAAATGTGTTTCGGGCTTTACGCCCGATTTATGGTCTACATAATCGACCAAGTGAGCAAACAATTAATGCGATTGTGACCAAGTTTCGCACTCAGTTTACTTTATTGGACATTAAACCAACCACACGAATGCGTACAGTGCGTACAGAAGAGAATATTGCGTCTGTTTCTGAGAGTGTTGCTGAAGACCGTGAAATGTCGATTCGTCGCCGTTCGCAGCAATTGGGTTTGTGTTATTCGACCACATGGAAGATTTTACGCAAAGATCTTGGTGTAAAACCGTATAAAATACAGCTCCTGCAAGAACTGAAGCCGAACGATCTGCCACAACGTCGAATTTTCAGTGAATGGGCCCTAGAAAAGTTGGCAGAAAATCCGCTTTTTTATCGACAAATTTTGTTCAGCGATGAGGCTCATTTCTGGTTGGATGGCTACGTAAATAAAATTGCCGCATTTGGAGTGAAGAGCAACCAGAAGCCGTTCAAGAACTGCCCATGCATCCCGAAAAATGCACTGTTTGGTGTGGTTTGTACGCTGGTGGAATCATTGGACCGTATTTTTTAAAGATGCTGTTGGACGCAACGTTACGGTGAATGGCGATCGCTATCGTTCGATGCTAACAAACTTTTTGTTGCCAAAAATGGAAGAACTGAACTTGGTTGACATGTGGTTTCAACAAGATGGCGCTACATGCCACACAGCTCGCGATTCTATGGCCATTTTGAGGGAAAACTTCGGAGAACAATTCATCTCAAGAAATGGACCGGTAAGTTGGCCACCAAGATCATGCGATTTGACGCCTTTAGACTATTTTTTGTGGGGCTACGTCAAGTCTAAAGTCTACAGAAATAAGCCAGCAACTATTCCAGCTTTGGAAGACAACATTTCCGAAGAAATTCGGGCTATTCCGGCCGAAATGCTCGAAAAAGTTGCCCAAAATTGGACTTTCCGAATGGACCACCTAAGACGCAGCCGCGGTCAACATTTAAATGAAATTATCTTCAAAAAGTAAATGTCATGGACCAATCTAACGTTTCAAATAAAGAACCGATGAGATTTTGCAAATTTTATGCGTTTTTTTTTTTTTTTAAAAGTTCTCAAGCTCTTAAAAAATCACCCTTTAGATACTGTAAACTTAGAAGATTTAAATTGTAAGCTAATGATTCCAAGTCTTGTTATCTTGAATGACTCAATTCAGAGTTTTTAATTCCCACCTTAAGAATAAGTCCTACTATTGCTTCACAAGGCCGCACTCATGTTGATTTTGCTTGAATGTCAGGTCGATCTAAGCGACGAGTAGTTGCACAAATAAGTGAACTGATAAAAGTAGCATTTGCCTGAATTGAATTCAGTTCCAAAAGAAATTATATCAAGTTCAGAAAATTGTGGTCAAATAACAAAAGTATGCTTCATGTTTGATTAAACCCAAGTCTCCGGAAGAAGCTCTGACTTTTATATTTGACAATAATCTTTCTAAATAAACATATAAAGTACAAACATGCGCTTAGAAACTAAATCATGTAGCTCTGATGTTTGGACAGTTTATGATCGAATAAGAGAAGCGAAAGAATTGTCTAGACCATGATACAATTACTAAAGATAGTAGCAAGCGGTCATTAACAACCAAGTTATGAAACATATGCGTACGAAAGAGATGGAATTTTTTTCTTTTTACTCAGTTTCGTATGTAGTTTTGCAAGTGTAAAGAAGATAGAATATTTTTTGTTTTCCTCTGGCGCTGTTTTTTTTTTCACTTCGACAAACGCAGCACGAGTGCTGTTAACATCAAAGCAAGGAGAAAAAAATGCTTTTGACACTACCTTTAGTAAATGTATCATGGTCTGGACCACCTTCAAAAGATACTCACACAACGGGTAATGAATAAAAGTGTGATTTTCAACCTCTCTTGTTTCACAACAGCCAGAATTTTTAGAATACAATAAGAAATATAGTCCAGTCAAATTAGGGGTTTTACCTCGGAATTTAAGATAACCGGCTGGAAACCTATATTTTAGCGTCCTTGAATTTGTCTCAAAACCTACTTACGATTGCGTGTTCACATTTACGCTATTTGTATTTATTTTGTAGGGGATGAAATTTCCTACAACTTTTGTATTAACAATTTTTTTATATCTCAAACCGTTTTTGAGATAGAAGGCGGAGAAAGATAAAGACAAGAAATTAATTTTTGATTTACTTTTTTTAATTAAAAAAATCGATTTTATATATATTTATAGAAATAAAAATAACTCCATGTTCTTTCTTTTAGTTGTCTTCTTCTTCATCATCGTCGTCTGGTCGATCTGGAATTTCAAATTCTTCTTCATTTTCATCTTCAACGACATTTGCTTCCAATTCTTCTAGAATTTCGGGGTCAAATGTACCATCTTCATTGACATCACCCTGATAGGGTGCAGCAGTTAAACAAGCTTGCCCATTACACTGGCCACAAGCTAAAGAGCACGACAATCCCGATTTTCTGCATCCACATCGCGAACCACAACCATTCTTGCAGTTGCAGAATATTGTGTTTAACAATTCGTTTCGAGCGGTAGCTAGAATTGTAGTGGTAGGTTGCAGGAATTCATAGTGCATTATCCAACCCCATTCCTGGGCTTTTAAATCATGCACTAACCAAGTCTGAACTTGATAGTAACCCCGGTTGAAATGTTGGTGAGCTGCTGCACTTGTTGTTGGAAGATTTGATAACCGCACAGGCTTATTAAATTTAGTTAATTTGACAAATTGTGTATAACGAAGATGATCGATACTCTCCCCAATTTTGGAGCATTATAGATTGCCAACAAAATTCGCACACCATTCTCAAATAACCTTTGAACCGGACAGTTCTCTTCTTCAAATGCTTGTAGCAACTAAATCCGGATGTTTGTCAAGTGTTCTGACAAAAGTTTTTTTTCTTTTTTAAAGAGCTCCGAAGTCGTGTCACAGAACAGAAAAAAATGTTTCAAATTTTTGTTTGTGTTTTCTACATGAATTTTTAAATTTTTTAAATCCACTTCAAATTTATTTAAAACCTTACAATTTAATTATAATTTAAAAAAAATTTAAAAAATTTAAAAAAAAAAAAAAAAAAAAAAAAAAAAAAATGGGAATTTAATTTTAAAATTTAAAAATTTAAAAAAAAATGATGAGCTATTACTACCCTCAAATACTACAAATTAACCACTTTAAAAAAAAAAAAAAATTTTTAATACTTTTTCTTTTTCGTATCAAACTCTCATTTGTTTGTTAATCAGACTACAACTCTAATAGTAGTTTTTTTTTTTTAATTAATTAAATTGCCGGCAATTTTATTTTCGCGCATGCAATTGCATTCGACGAGATTCAAATCACGACTGAACTATGGAAATGAACAGATTTTTACAGGGGTTACACTAAAGTCTCAGAGTTTTGATGTAAGTGTTTTGGAATTGTTCAAACATAAATATGTGCTGCTTGTGGATTATCACATTTATTTTGCGAAAGTGTTACACAAGATATCCTGCCACGACAAGAAGTACTAAGTAACGCGCAGACTATGTCACTTCAACCCTTGAACGGATCGTAATTGATCTATAAATTTATCTACTAAGAATAGATAATATGTATTAATAATATATATTGTAACTATTATACAGTCCACACAATAGTAATAAGATAATAAGTTCGGCTAAGATTGCCGTACATTTGGCATTTTATCTCTAGACGGCAGTCGCTAACTGCAAGATATTTATAAACTTCTAGTTGTACCCTGCAACGCTTTCCAATGTTCGGTACCTAAATCTAAGCAACATAATTTTTGGCCCTGGGCTTTATTGATTGTTACTGCGAATGCCAATCGAATTGAAAACTGCATTCTCTTAAATTAAAAAGGTGTATCGGTTGGAACTAAGGGAATTCGAGAAATGAGGACATCTTCTCCTTTGAATAGCCAAGTCAATATAGTTGCTTCCACTACATTGTTCATCAATTTCTCGAGTGCGAGTCGCGTGCCGTTGCAGAGTTTCGGTTGATGGATGTTCCGCAACAGGATAATTGGAACACCTATCTTCAATTTAGGTATTTGTGGTGGCATCCCAGGCAGATCGAGTGACTTCAAAAATTCCTTTGTGTAATTGACGACTTCCTCTTTTGTTTGAATAATAAATATAATTCATACCAAAAATTCGACCGGGAACACGCGATGACTCGTTCCACGTGGTTTTCCCGCGCCCCTCCGATTTGATTCACGTCTTGCTTTTAAATGTGTTTTTTTCTATTACATCTGTGAATAGAAAGGGATGCATAATATCATTAAAAACAGAAATTGTATAAATTAATCAATAGTGATTAATCAATAGTGATTTAATTTCGGAATGAGTTTAAAAACTAAAACTTAACATTAACTTAAACGTCGCTCGAGTTCTCTGCTGCTGCTGGACTGCAGCCGCGATGGTGTTAAGTTACGCTCGTGGCGGAAAAACCGCAGACGCAAGATCAGCAAATTCCTGTGTCCGTCGATCGCAACTTTGTTGCGCTGGTCGGAAAGACTGCAGACGTTTGGTTAGCAATTATTGTTATTCTTGTTGTTGTTGTTGCTGGTTGTTATTGTCAACATAATTGACGATAACTCCTCCCCCGCCTAAATACGATTGTCCCCAATCGTTAGAAATACGGAATGTCGTTAAAGTTTTTAAATGTACCGCATCTGGTGGGGGTAGTTGTAGGTTCAATCTGTGTTGGTAGACCCATTGATGATGACATTTGTTCTAACTTGTTTATAGTGAATTTTTCTGCCGATCTACGTCGCATAATTAAGACGCCGAGTGTTAGCGTGGTAATAACCAATGTTATTCCGCTTGCGGCAGTACCAATTTGTAACATGTGGATCTTCTTTGTGTTGCTGATTTGAATTTTGACTTTGTAGAGTCAACCCATGTTCAAGTTCTTTCTTAATTGGCGTCGGCTGTCTAACCACTGGAGCAGCTTCTTTGTAGTGTTATGGAAGGTCACTAGCAATGTACCGGCGAGCAGATACGTCTGGTTTCCGATTTTGATTAAGTTGTTGAAAGCATTCAATAATTTTAATCCTGGGCGGACTTCTTGAATCGTTGGTTGTTGTTGAAGGTACAGAGAGACTCGAGACTATTAATTATATTAAAAATACAACTATCATTTCTTAAATCTAACGATTGCTTTCGTTTACAAATTTTCATTTCGTTATGTTTTTCACAATTTTCCTTAATTCCATAAATTTTTGTTTTATTCATTACTACCGAACCGCCCCGGCTTCACACGGGTGCAATGCTGATACAAAATACACTACTGAAAAACTGTAAACGTTGTATATAAAACCTCCGACGCGCTATTCAGCCGCCTCAGCCGGCCAGTACCGCCGCAAACGCTGCGTCCGGCAATTTTTAAATCTGTAATATCTTCGAAAATATTTATTTAAATCATATGCTGTAAATTGCCATACAGATCTATATTAAATCAACAATGTAAGGTTTTAATGGATAAGGAAGCTGTATTGGCTAAAATCGCTTCGAAAATTAGCCATTATTTGTCGTAAAACATAAATGACAAAAAACAAGAAAAAACCTTAACTGTAGAACCGAAGCTTAAATACCCGTCACACGAATCTTTAAAGAGTTTATGTGTAATCATCAGTGGTCACCCAAGTTTACATACAATATTAATTTCAAAATTTGGCGTGGCACCATGATATTGGAAGAGTTTTAACCCAATATGGAGTAAATTCTTGAATAAATAATAACCATTTTGATACCAAAATTCGAAAATGGACGGAATATACCTAAAAATGGGCGTGGCATCTTGGTTCTACCGAAGTTAACGTTTTTTCTTGTTCTTTATTACTTTTTTAATATCATTGATTCACAATTCAAGTTATTAATTAACTCTCAAATTGTGGGCGATAATACTCACTTGGCATGAACTTAGTTCCGATTATTGAACTTTAACATAATAAAAATTCATTAACTTCTTATCATGATTATGAAATTGATAATTTCTTGTAGCGAAAATACATGACAAAATACTTATTAAAATATGCTGCAATTATTATTTCGATCCAATGTTCATTAAAGGAAAACTTATTCTTGACTTGCAAAATGTTGTTGCTAACCGCGAAAATGTTACGTGAATAATGCTTTTATGGAAAAAACTTTTTAAATAATATTTTTGAACCAATGTTTTAACAATTTATTGCGATATTATACGTTATTTTCAGAAATGCGTGAACTGGTGCCGCCTATTATGAACGAAAAGAATGTCGTAGTTAGCTCCCGACTTGGAGATCCACTGGTATTGCCATGTGTTGCCTATGCGAACCCTAAGCCTGTCTACAGGTAAATCAACTTCATGGTTTTAAGAAATGTATGTAAATGTTTTTGTATGTGTATAAAAATCTCTAAGGAAATCGCATCAAATTATTAAAAACCTTTAAGAGCAATGGTGGGCATAAAAAACTATCAATTGGGAACAACAACAAAATTAACAAGCAAGAACGTTAACTTCGGAAGCACCAAGCAAAAACCACCACACGAAACTTTATTCATTTTCTTGAAAAAATAAAAAAATAGAAGGATAGTTTGTATGGGTTATATGTTATTGTGGCTCGATCCTTGTCATATCGGAAGCATATCATAGGATAACAGTAGAAGTGATTTTACACAGATTGGAATGAATATATCCATAAATAAGAATTATTTTCATACAAAATCTGAAAAAATGTGCGCTTGATTTGTATTAGGGGCCATATCAAAAAATGGGCGTGGCACCTTTCCTTTGAAATTGGATGCCATTAGAAGTGCTTTTACCCATATTTGTAGTAAATACATTTACAAATAATAACAATTGTCATACAAAAAAATCGAAAAAAAAATGGAAAGTTTGTATGGGGGCTATATCTAAAAGTGGGCGTGGCACCTTGGTTCTGCCATACAAACTGCCTAGGAACACAAAAAAGCTTAAGTTTAAAGTTTCAGGTCAATATCTTTAAAACTTTCCGAGAAAAACGCAGACAGACGGACGGACAGACAGACGGACATGGCTAAATCGATTCGTCTCGTCGAGCTGATCAATAATATATTCTTTATAGGGTCTACGATGCCTCCTTTAATGCGTTACAAACTTTCCGACAAACTGATAATACCCTTCACACTATGTGTGGCGGGTATAAAAACAAAAAAGTTTTCGGCCAAATTAGACAAAAAGGGTAACTAGCTGCCATTTTTGTTTTTTACAAATCCATGTAATAATTCATTTACTAAGGACCAATTTCTGAATATCTTGCTAAATTTAAATAGCCATTATTCTGCGTGTCTACAAAGTCTCATATTTTTTATGTTTGTTTAGAGCGTCAAAAACTAAAAAGAGGTTCTTTTCCGGGTAAGTATTTAACAAGCGTGAAAGAATATATATTGGTTGTGTATAGATGGTTTCAAATCTAAGTAAAATAAAGATTAAAGTGTCAGCAATTTTTAACGGAAATTGATGAAAGTTCTGATTTATGCGCAGTTTTCTAGTAGTGCGGTGTTTTTTATTATTCTCAAAATTAATAATCTGAAATGATATTATCGATTATTGAACTCAATATGGTTAACAGTTCATTTCATTGCTTAACTAACAAACCATTTAGCAAGACATTCTAAATATGGACCTAAATATTTACACATGTCTAAAAAAAAGTATCGTGTGTCCAAAGACATTCTATATATATAACTGACTTATTTACAACAATTAAATTATATCACAAAAATAAAAAATTACGCTGTACTTATGTAACTTGCCTGCCACATGGATTACATGGATGATTTACTTTCTAACAGGTTGTTTAATTTTTTTCAGTATTACTTTTGCTCCAAGTAATGCCTCTATCTAGCTGCATTAATTACTATGTTGCAACCGATTGTTGAGGTATTGTTACTTTTCCATACGAAAGGCTAGGACATTTTGCACTCCTCTTTCTGATTTTTCATTGGTAATCGAATTGTTCCAGCGATAAAATCAAACATTTCACTCAAGTGTTATTGCAAAATGTTAAAATCATTGACAGGATTCGAAGCAGTCGCTTATACAGTTGTATTATTAGTATATATTGCTATTGCTATATAACATTGCCATTAGTTGAAGGGCATATCTGCTGTGCAAATAGAGTTCAGCACAGGACCAAGACATACACAAAAAGATCAATCCTTAAGGTAACATGCAAAGAAAAGAAAAAAAGGTGCTGGAAGCAGTTTTTGATTTGAACAGATGGCTATCATGCCCGACTCGATCAAAAGCAATTTTAAAAATTTTCGTGGTCGTCGATGATTTTCGAAATAATTTGATGACACTACTTTGCCGCGGGCCGTAACATGGTCATAAGTAGCACAAGATTCCAACACCTCGACATCCACAAGGTAACTTGGCGCAGTGGCGTCCCAGGCGCTCACATCCAAATAGATCACGTGCTAATCGATGACAGATATGCATCCAATGTGACTTAGTACAGCCCCCGCGCAGCGAGCTACTATTTACCGAAAGCTAGATGTTGGTAGGCTAAATTCGCAGCAGACCGCCACTACCTTTTTAACAAGGGACGCTCAACTGCTAAAAGAGACTACTCCGGCATTCGACTGTATAAACAATCAGTGGAAGCGTATCTCCAACTCATTACGTACGGCAGCCATAGAGGTATGCCACACCTCGGAAGCAAACTTAGTAAGATGAGGAGTTTCGCATTGTTATGGCAGAGAAGAACATCGCCTATAAGCGAACCCTGCAAGCGGAAGCAACAAAATCTATGTGATATCGGGAATAATGGAGAAAGTAAAAACGCGTTTTCAAAAGCAAGAAGAAAGACCTGGAGAGTCGTTAGCTGAAGGAAGTTGAGATGATGTGCAACAGAAATGATGCTCGAAAATTCTATCAACGAATCAAGCGTTTGACCGAAGGTTATAAGCCCAGAGCCTATTTCTGTAAAGGTGCACATGGAAACGTAGTGACAGATTTTCAGGAGTCCCTAATGTTATGGAGGAACCACATCTCTACCCTGCATGACAGCGAGAACGGAAACAATGCCCCTGATTGATAATGGGCCTCCTGTGGAGCCACCAGACTGTGACGAGGTCTTGGAAGCTATACAAAGGCTTAAAAATGCCAAAGCGGCTAGCACAGACGAACTTACCGCAGAGTTTTTAAGACAGCCGGCGAAGAGCTGACTAGATGTAGGCTCTCATGCTGAATAAGGACTTGATAATTCTTGCCCGGCAGTTAGAACGTAAGTGTGCTTTGCCAATCCTCAAGAGAGGAAACCTCGCAGTCTGCGCAAACTATATCGGTCTCCTACCAATCACATATTATATTTCTATTTGGCGTATCTGTAAAAGATTGAATCCGTACGTAGGAAGTACTGTTGGACAATACCAGTGCGGTTTTAGACCGAAGAAGTGAACCACCAACTCCATATTTACGCTACCCTAGATCCTGATGAAAACCAAAGCAAAACAAGTCGACACATACCACCCATTTTTCGTCTTTGAAGCCGCTTTTGACACGCCAATAAGATCAAAGTTCTTCAAAGCACTGTCAACGCGTTGCCAGGGTCGGTAAAAATCTCTCCGACCCCTTTGATACCAAGCGGGGACTCAGACAGGGCGATGCGTTGGGGTGCGACTTTTTCAATCTTCTGTTTGAGTAAATACTACCCAAGTGCCCACACGTTGATTTTAAGAGCAATATTTTCTTACAATAATAACAGGCTACAGCTTATAAGCCTGGGTTAATACCCAGGCTTATAAGCTGTATATATAAGGCGTCGTCGATACAAAACTGTGTCGACAGCTTTCAATTTGTATTGTCGTTGTCGATTTCGATAACTATTGACTACTGTCGACAGAAATAATAATAACTTCAATCGAAGTCGTTGTCGTTTTCAAACGACACTTTTTTGTCGATACAAATTTTATTGACGAGTTATAACGACTCGAATTTTGTTTGGAGCAAAAATTGAAAATAAAAAATTCTCGGCAATTTAAAACTCTGGTGACCAAAAAAGAATTCATATGTGCGATAAAAAATTGCATACGCGAGACAAAAAAGTGCATAGGTCCAACGACATAATGTGACGACGACGACGACATCGACGACGACGTCGACGACGCCTTTCATAATAAGCCTGATTGCTATCTGCAGAGATTTAATTTGTTCTAGCAATTCACGAGACGCTACAAGCCGCAAACGAAAACAAAACTTAGATTTTCAAATAACTGTGGCTGAATAGTTGATTGAAGATATTCTGTAAACGCTTCTCATTTAGCTTTATCAGTTCGACACTATGCATTCTTGGTATTCTTAATTAAAATTTTCCTCTTCATTGGCTTTTTTGTAGAAATCACTCCCATTAACCAACTCAAAATTCCTTTAGACAACTCGTAAACGATGCTGTAGATCTGAAGATCTTATCTTTTTATACGAAAGTTCAATAAGCTGTTAAAGGGTATTTTAAATACCAAAATATCTTTAACATGATTTTTGAGCACAAAGCTTTCGACTTTAAGTGATGGTTTGCTATTCCATTCGCGTTCCATATATAGAAGCGTAAGCTTAGCTGCATAACTAGTTATATTTGAGTATTGGTTAAAGAACAGACCATTCAGCAAGACATTCAAAATGTGGATCCTAATGTATATATAGTACATGTATAAAAATAAATGTTTATCTTTTTTTGTTCTTTATATCTTTAAAAAAATACTCGTCATTGCTACTTGCGCAATTACGAGTATTTTAGCTAGGACTTGATAAACTTAATAGTATTATATTTTAGTATAGGGCATATTCGGTAAGCAGGGGAAAACTGCGTCCACCGATATAACGTTGTTTATGCCAAAAAACTTTACCATCATTTTTTCAGAGTATAAAAATATTTGGTTTTTAATTTTTTTTTGAAAATTTAATTTGCAAGTACATCTTACATCTGTGTGGTGTTCGGGTGGTCAAGAATACCATCAAGTAGGCTCAACTTATCGTAAATCCTATTTAAAGAATCACTCAGTCGTAAAATCAAGAACCTCGCGAACACATACAGTAAAATGTGTACCAAAATTGCAAATAGTTGCCAGTTCATACAAATATACTCCATGTGGAAAAAAACAGGCATGTTGATACACTCATAAATAATTCCTTAGCAGGAGCACGGATTCTGGAGGCCCAACTTTCGTTAGTGCGAGAAAACATAACGACATCCGAAAACTTTATTGGACCCGCGATATACGGATATGCACCAGCAATGACCGAAACATCAATAGGGATCATGCAACAATAGAACTCATTGCCACTATCGACAACTTCAGAGCAGACATCATTGCTATCAGGAAATTTGATGGACTGGACACGGTTGCCTTAATCTAGCAACCTGTGACATCTACTACTGTCGGCATTAGAGGCAACAAAATTATCATTATTGACGAACAAATTGGGAGAGGAGAAATCTTTCTAATGGAATGTTTAGTCTGCATGACATTACCAACAAAAATGTAAAAAGACTAATTCATTATGCTCCTGGTAGGAACTTGATCATAAGTAGAACCAGAATCTTCTTCTCGACATCCACAATGCAACATGACACTGGCATGATTCGTGCGTGCTTAATGGTCAATCTTCAAAAGTGGACACACACAGTATGTTCAACTTCAGAGGGGACTTTTAGTTTAGATCATGGAACACGTAACGCCATCTATTGAACGCTGATATCATTAGAAACGCAGCCAACTACATGAAAATTGGTTGACAGGTTAAAAAGTTACTCGCATTTTAATGACAGTATGTTTTGTGCTTGTGTCGAAAAATTACGTAAATTTTTAATGAATTTTCGTGATTTTTATGAAAAAAACAGATTTGTGTCATCGACCACCCTCCGCATTAAATATTTATTAGACGACATGAGCGAAACTTCATGACTGGACCGATTTAAAAAATTCTTTCACCGTTGGCAAGCTATACTATTCCCGAGTGACATAGGCTATGTTTCATATTACATATAATGAAATGGACCAAGAATTTAGCGTTTTATTAATACGGGATACCAGGCGAACATAAAATGAAAATCAACACAAAATTCAATTTAAAAATAAAGATTGTGAAATTATCAAGGTAGGCAACTACTGAACTCATCTGAACAGTTGTATAATAACACACACATACTGTTCTCATAATTACGCTTGGTGTACAGCGTGTCAAAAGTGGGCAAATATAGCATTCACTTAAAAAGAGTGCAACATCTTATGAACTCTTTCTTTTGAGAATAGTAAAAAATGATGTGCTATATTCTTCTGGCTTAAGAAATATACTGCACAGATAACAATGAGTGCAGTAGTTTTGAGAACACCACACTATTGTACAGATCTACTGAGCTAGAAATGAGTACATTCATGCAGGCCTCTAATCTGTACCTTTCTAATGTTATCAACGTTCAATAGATGGCGTTACATGTTCCATGATTTAAACAAAAAGTCCCCTTTGAAGTTGAACATACTATGTATACAACTTGGCAATGGATTATCGAAATTAACAGGCGTGTTTCGAAATTTTAAAAATTTTTTAAGCGTTCAACTCTTTTAATGCGAACCGCAGCTGAAGGATTCCATATGAAACGATCCATACTCTAATTAAGAACGAACAAACGTAGGAAATGAGCTGCCAAGTGTGTGATAAAATTTATGATTTGGTTAAGAACGTTTTCTAATGAAAGTGGACAACTTTAATTAAACTTTTATTATACGAGACGTGAACATATTCATTTAAATTAAGAAATTAAAATTTTGCTATATCAAGTATTAAATTTATTAATCTTATTTATCGCAATATTTGATAAGAATATTTTTCAATTTGCGTAGGACCAAAAAAAAATTTAAGTTACTCACATACAAATATCCATTTTTGACTTTGTGTATGTAAAACTTGTTGCCTTCTTAAAGCCTCCTAAAAGAGAAACGCCAAGTTAAGTCTGACCTATTATAATATTAAGCGCTACAAAATTTTTGAATATGTTATCTGAAGATTTCAAATTTTTACGAAAAGTTAACTTAGATATTACCATTTTCGTTCTTTTCTTTTTTTCTGCAATGAGTTTGCTAACATCATTTGGATAACGGCTTCGGTACGGTCACATTTCTTATATGCAATGCATGACTGTTTGAAAAAATGTGTTTCAAAAAACCAAACATATTATATGTATAGTAGCACAGTGTCAAAAATGGTTTGCAGTTCGTATAAATGCTTCAATAGCCCGTTGGAGTTTCAGAGCATGATTTTTGATAATTTTTATGCTTAAAAGGTACTCCTGTATTTTGATGAAGATTTTTTGGGCAGTTTTTAAGAGTAATTGATCGTTACCTTCTGGCACAAACCTACCTAAAGCTTTTCTCGTTCTATGACTCGATCAGATATGTCGTTGGAGCGCTAGTTTGTTGTTTGTTTTGCCGCCAAGTTGTAGTTTTAATTACCTGCAGTAGGTTTTGCTTAAGAGAGCATAGAACAGCTGTCCTTTAATGCTCTAACATGCAATATCACCAAGGCGATAAATATCATGAATCCTCGTAAATTTATACTTTTTTTAGATTGTTTGTTCACTGTTTACACTAAAGAGAATCCGAATATCGAAAAACAAATGTTATTATGTAAAATTTACGACAAAAAGCTTAAGTTCCAAATTTCGGCTTAATATTTGTATATCTTAAAAAAAACTTTATTATTAAAGTTTGGAAGTTATTATGTACACTCACTCGCATATCTCACGTTACACCGTCTTATTGTCTTCAATGACGTATTTGTTTAGAAATATTTAACAATGTTTTATATTTTTATACCGTTAATCAAAGTGTAAACGGGTATTTTCAGTTTTGTCCGAAAGTTTGCAACGCATTGAAAGAGACATCGGAGACCCCATAAAGTATATATATTATTGATCAGCTCGATGGGACGAATCGATTTAGCCATGTCCGTCTGTCTGTCCGTCTGTCTGTTGCGATGGCTGTTACTCGGAAAAAGTTTAAAGATATTGACATGAAACTTGAAACTTAAGCTTTTGTACTCCTAGTTACTTTGTATATCAGAACCAAGGTGCCACGCCCATTTTTAGATATAGCCCCCATACAAACTTACCACTTTTTTCGATTTTTTTTTATGAAAATAGTTATTATTTATTGAATGCTTTTACTACAATATAGGGTAAAAAAACTTCTAATGGCATCCAATATCAAAAGAATGTTGCCACGCCCATTTTTCAGATATAGCCCCCATACTTTTTAAACTTACCACTTTTTCAATTTTTTTGTATGAAAAATCGTACTATTTATGAATATATTTAATCCAAATAGGGTAAGAACACTTTATATTACTTCAAACAAAAAGGAGCCACGCCCATTTTTATGTATAGCCTCCATACAAACTTATCGCCCATTTTCGAGTTTTTATTGGAAAACATTTTTATATAATTGAAAATCAATCCCAATTCCACCTTAGTGAACACTCGATATAGTAAGGGTGGGGAAAACTATAAAGCCTCCATACAAATTTGACCAAATTCATCGTGAAATTTAATCTAAGCACCTGGTGAACATAAACTATTAAAAGTGTTGTGTAACGGGTATTTCTTTTTTTTTTTTTTTTTTTTATTTTAATTTCAAAAATTTTTTTTCTGCAAAACCTCCGAAAGGCGTCTCGGCATGGAATCAACGAGTTTTTTTGTCTCCTCTGCAGTTATTTTTCCCCATTCATCTACAATTACATCCTTCATCATTTTTTTGATGTAATGGTGTGTTTTCGGATTTTTTCTCAAGAAGATCCCACAAACGCTCAATAGGGTTGAGATCAGGGCTCTGGGGAGGTGTTCGCAAGTGATTTTTGACATTATACAGCAGCCAAAGCTTTGTATTATGTGCCGTGTGCTTTGGGTCGTTATCTTGCTGGAACCAATATTCATGTTCCAGCCCCAAAATCTCAGCACTTTGCTTTAAGTTGTTTTTTAAAATGTTGATAAACACTACTTGATCCATGGTGGACTCGATATATGTCAATTTTCCCACGCCGCTTGCTGCCATACACCCCCATACCATTATTCCGCTTCCTCCATATTTTACCGTGGCAACTAAGTTTTCTTTTTTAAATGCTTCTCCGCTTTTCTTCCATACAAAAACTTTTCCCTTGATTCCGAATATGCAGAGTTTACTTTCGTCGGAAAATATAACTTTGTTCCAGAAGTCTGGAGGCTTGGAAATGTACTCATTGGCAAAAGTTAGGCGCTTTTGTCTATTGACTTCTGAAATCAGAGGTTTTTTGCGGGCGACTCTACTATTGTAGTCAGCCTTTTTTATGACACGGCGTACAGTATCATCGGAAACTCTTTTTGAAAAACTAAGCCTAAACGATGAGCTGTCACAAAAAACTAATCTCCTTCGTTAGCAATAACCAAAAAAATTTAATTAATAGTCTTCTGCCCGCCCTTCGTTAGCAAAGGCGGACGGCCATTTGATAAGATGCTGCCAGTCGAGTTATAATTATTTATAACTTTTTGGATGGAGGAGTGAGCTCTACCAACTGGAGCACCAATTGTTCTATAAGATCTTCCATCCAAAAAGATCTTATATTAATTTTTCACTCCTCAACAGAAATTTCCATGCCTTTTTGTTCTATGCTGCAATTTTTCGGAATATGATGCAAAATTTTAATTTGAACTGCTTAGACAATGTAAAGAAGATCGACGCCAAAAAACCTAACGGTAATCGCAAAATCTTGCATTCCACGCACTTTCAAACAGGTGTACGCAGACTTTTGCGTGTAAATTTTTCATAGTGTTAAGTTTGAAATTCAAAATAAAATATAAAACATTGTTAAATATTTCTAAAAAATACGTCATTGAAGACAATAAACTAGAGTTACGTTTAAAAAAAAATGGGTTAAATATATGCATAAATGACCAAACAATCTTGGTTTAAAGCTTAATTTTGAAATTTTTTTGCGGTGTACGCAGAGATATGCGAGTGAGTGTATGTCCGAATGCATAACAGAATCACAACATTTAAAATGTTTATTGCACGAAAGAATTTACTCTGACAGTAATATTTACACAGACAACATCTATTAAAAACTGTGAAAAAAAATTGCGCCCGATTTAATTCAGATGCGTGAGTATTGTTGTAAAAGTATGGTACAACATTATCATTTACAAAGCTTAAAAACTTGAAAAAATAATTACTTTCGTCTTTTGCATCTTAAACAAAACAAGTTGAGCGGTAATAGCCGCTGCGATCAGTGGCTTCTAGAAGCGACACGGTAATAACAAACAGTTTTGCTAGAAAATAAATATAAAAAAAAACAAAAAATATAAAAAAAAGAAAAATAATAATAAAAATTCAAAAGTCATAAGCATTCGCGGAGCAACTCTACGCCCACATATACACATTTTTTTGTAGTTGGGCATAGAAGATGCATGTAATTTTTTTTTTTTAATACCTCACACATTTACATTGTGTAGAACGGTTTAATTCATATGATGAACAGTTTGTCACACTGTCAAAAGGAATTAAATATATTTACATGCAAGAATACATTTATTCACTTGCACAGATGTAGATATGTAACTATTGCAATTCCATTTGTCAAAATGGATCGATAGAATCAATTGAAAATCGTTATATTTTATATAGAAATGTCTGTTCATATACATATTTACAATTTTTAATTTGCTTGGACCAAACTTAAAATTTTGTTTTTTGAAGGTATAAAAATGTCGGTTCATTCAAGAAAAATATTTTACCCTCTTTTTTTACACTTACACAACCCTTGTAAAGTTTTTTTTTGTCATAAGTGCATGGCAGCAAGTGTATATACATATCGTATGTATATATGTGTGTATATATGATTGTGCTTTCGGATGCCTTGGATGTTAGGATTCTAAGGGTAGCTAAAATATAGATGGAAAACGTACTAGCACCAACAGTTGTCGTTGTCGTTACCTTCTTCTACAAACCGCGCTCCTCTACTTCAGGGGTGAGTGCATACATGTTTGCTGAAGTATGTACATCTTTTATGTGATGTGTGGATATTCGACCTATGTGTACGTGTACGTAAAAATATACTCACACGATATATGTATCTGCACACGACATATATGTATGTCTCACACAATTCAAAGTTATAAAGTAAAGAGCGGAAAACATCATGCAGAAAAATTAAATAGGAGAACATTGAAAAAAAAACGACTCATAGCAAATGACAAAAAAAAAAAAAAAAAAAAAAAAAAACAAGAGAAAACTTTAACTGAGGTAAAATCGAATTGGTTATGCTCTACAGTTGTCTCTAGCTATATCTTTCTAAATAAAGATGTTTTTAGAGATACGCTAAAAAAATATATTTCTCAAACACATAACTACTTTATTTATTTATTATACGCATCTACAAAAAAAGCAATTTCTTAAAAAATAAACAATTTAAACTTAACTACATATGTATCGTTGCCTACTTAAACACTCAGAGCGGAAATAATACGCTCCCATAGATATGTTGAAAGATTTTTGTTAAGCAGTGTATCCACAGGCGAATTTGTTCGGGGAATTTTTTGGGTTCGACGAACAAATTCGACTGTGGTTATACTACTTTAGGCCACCAGGCTGATCGATTGTCGATGAAATTTGAAATTTATTATGATATGATATGATATGATAGAATAGAACAGAGAGAATGAAATGTCAGGAGCATAGTTTTTCTGCGATCAGTACAGGGCTGAAGTTGCCTAATTAAGGTTTCAAAGTGCAAAGACCAACAATTGATTCCGCACAAACTCAATGTGATTCTGATGAACAGCGAATGTGATTCCTAACACAAAAATCATATTCTAAGATCGGTCGGACGTGCGAAATACTAAGAAGTTTCATCACGTATGGAATAATTTTTTACTTTTTTGACCATTACAGTAATATCCACATTATTGCTTTAATTAGAGTACATAAGAAAGCCCAAAGCCAAAAAATAAATGTCAGTAACAAGCATATGATCGTTTAAGAAGAAGGAAGTTAAAACTGGCTTTGTATGTTAAAACGTCAATTGCATTTTAAAAAAATGAATGTTAAGAAAGTTGGCTACACATCATGAATGCAATGAACTCAAATCAGTCTGAAGTGTACAATACATTGTTGTGTGAGTAACATGAAAAATCGACATAGATATGATATATTGATATCTCATCTAGATAACTCCAGAAGACACATAACCACTTTTTTAGATTCATTCAGTAAAATTGAAAACAACCTTACGATTTTAGATTCATTCAATAAAATGGAAAAGAAAAAAGCAAATAGTAAAAAAAAAATAGTAACAAAAATGGACATTTTTAAACTCTCTTGTAATTAATTTTCAAATAAACATTTAATCTTATCTATAAAAAATAGGAAATCATTACACAACTAAAAAAAATCGATGAACTAGGTATATTAGTTTAATATTGTCCTCCTGTTTTATTGTTTAATTCCTTGCTAATACTTAAATACATTTTATTAGTTAGAAACAGGTAAGATCTGATCTGTGGCATCGCTGATTTACAAGCCCAAACCACAATAAAAACTAGTATGGATGTATTGAAAAAACAACATAGATTGATTATCATTATCTTTTGCTTCTTTGTACATCAACAAACAATGGGACTGGGACTGCTTAATTAATGGAATTTCTAAAATATGAAATCAGATTTCTTACGATCCTTAAACACATAGTTTTACTCAAAATTTAACTTATTGTTCAACATTTTGCCCGCCATATTCTCTTCGCAACTTTTTTGATTTTTCCGAAGTTAACGCTTCTCCTTGTTTTTATTTATTTTGACAATGTGTCTCCGGACCCCTTGTTTAGTCCAATCTCACACATCGTGGGTCGCATAAAGTATATACATTCTTGATCAGCTTCAATATCATCCTAAACAAACTCATCTCCAATTTCCTGAATTATTCAAGAATCGTATTGTTATATCTGCATTTGATAACTTAAAATTTGACATATATGCTTATTTTATGAACCCCTATATTGTGTCTTACTTAGGTTGTATCGAAACATTGATCCCCACCCATCCCTTCGAGGAAATTTACCTACTTTTGATGAAATTAGTGCAGCTAGGAATTTTCTTTGTTTATATTAATGTTAAAAAAATTAATTTTTGTGTTCTTCAACATAATTATTCTTTTTCTTAATTTCACTTCCGAAAAATTTGATCGAAAGTGGAAATCATGAAAATCAGTATCAAGTAACATATATAATGGTTTGAAAACAATTATCATAAAATTCATGTTTTAATTAAAAAAAAAACATTCAAGTTAGTATTTAAAAAATTGAATATTATTTGACTAATCGATTTCATTACACACTTTAATTTTGCTTTTAAATTAGTAATTTTCTGCTCCCTATCACAAATATTCAAACAAATATTGTCATTTAAACCACTTTGTGCAAAGGGTATAAAATGACAATACTAGCAGAAGGAACGAGAAAAACTTCAAAAATGTTAGTGATGGCTATGTTGGCGACGGAGAGTTGAACAACAAAACAACAACGTTTAAATCAAGAAAAGCTTGATACAGAAAGAAAAATCAGAGCGCTGAAGCTCGTCCTTTACTATCACAGTGTATCACCTCCCGGCCCGGACCCAATTTAGTTTGAGCGAAAGCACCCGAAGGAAAACAGTGAAACAAATTTAGTTGATACGCTCGAGTGCATTGACATGCATCATTTGAATATGCGAACGAGCAAAGAGGCAAGACCACACGGCCTCGCTCGTACTCTACATACATATATAAACGTCGGCGACATTGCCATCTCCAGTTCTAACATACACAATGATGCTTCAAACCAACCGTTGTGGTTGAAGTAAGGATGTAGGAAGAGAACGGTGTTGGAGACGAAGCAGTTCAGTATAAGGACGACAACGTTGAGTAAAAACTGCCGAGATGCAAATAATGCATGTTGTTCGTTTTTTTTTCCACTTACAGTTAAAGCATGCAGTCAAAGCAAATCAGAAACCGGAAACAAGCGTAAGGCACTCTGTACATTGTAGAGCATGCTAGCCAACATGCTTAACGTCAGACTTGAAGCTATGCTCTTACTTATTGGTAGAAGTCATAGTTGGAAGAACTACTTTAAAGAACATTTCTATCGTGGGTCATCTGGGGAATCTCTACCAACCAAATTCAACCAAAAGAGATTTCAAGTTTTCAGACCAACCTCGTTGGGTTGGTTTCAAATCTCTCATTTTCTTGGTCGAGATTTGGTCAATTTTATTTATAAGTTATTTTACCAGAAACGTTGTTGGTTTCTAAACAAAGTGCATCATTGAAATCTCTGCATTGGTTTTAAATCTCTCATTTTCTTGGTCGAGATTTGTTAGAGTTATATTTCTAAGTTATTATACCAGAAGCGTTGTGCATTTCTATACAAACTGCATCATTGAAAATCAAAATTGCATTGATTCGATTGTTTAATTGGCATTTTACCAAACCTCAAGTATATTAATTGCATATAAATGTATAGGGTGGTTAAATTTCAAGGGCCGATGTTGATTTTGAATAAAACACGAATTATTTAGGAAATTATTGACATTTCTTTTTATTATGATATATTGGTATGACTCAATTATGTATGGAACAAAATATCGGCCAAATGGCCGCCACGGCTTCGGCGGCACACGTCCATCCGATGGTCTAAATTTTCGATGACGCTGAGGCATAATTGAGGTTCAATGTCGTTAATGTGCCGAATTATCTCATCCTTTAGCTCTTGAATTGTTGTTGGCTTATTGGCGTACACCTTTTCTTTCAAATAACCCCAAAGAAAGAAGTCCAACGGTGTCAAATCACATGATCTTGGCGGCCAGTTGACATCGCCGCGACGTGAGATTATTTGGCCATCAAATTTTTCGCGCAAAAGAGCCATTGTTTCGTTAGCTGTGATATGCATTTTGATTTGAACGCCCATTTTCATAATAGGCCTGAAAAACTTTAACGCGTTGCTCGATTGTGTATCTTTCCATGGTTCAAATTGAGTTAGTCTGAAGTTGAGAAATGTCAAAAGAAATGCAGGAAAAAACATGACGTTTAGGTGTGGTTCACATTCAACATCGGCCCTAGAAATTTAACCACCCTAAATTAGACAAAACCAAAAAAAAAAAAAAAACAAGGAAAAACGTTAACTTCGGTGGAACCGAAGCATTAATAACCGCCACGCGAATCTTTGAATAGTTTATGTGTGATCATCAGTGGCTTATATACATTTATAAATATATAGACGAAAAAAATGGATTTTTCATACAAAAAGTTTAAAAAAAATCGGTGAGTTTGTATGGGGGCTATACATGAAAATGGGCGTGGCATCTTCGTTTTGGAATTGGATGATAAAAGAAGTGTTTTTACCCAATTTGGAGTAAATAAATTCATAAATAATAATGATGATATCGACGATGACATTAAATGTTATTGTCAAATTTAATTTTCTCTTTTAAAGTAACATGTACAGAACGATTGTATTCGTTTTTGTCGTATACATGTTTGATTTGAAACATACATACATTAAGGACCAAACCATTATGAACATATTAATATTAACTATTTTTTTTATACCTGTCACACATATAGGGTCCTCACAGCACGTTGATAGTTGTATTAGTGTGTAACTCAATTCATAGATCAAACATTTTTGTTGTTACTTCACATACACAGTAAGACTAGAATAGTATAAGATCCTAAGAAATATATATGTCTAAGGTTTTTTGTAATGATTTTACTAAGGATTTGGTAAAATGATTTTTAAACAACGAAACCAATATTCAAAATTTTAAATTATAATGCTGTAATTTGTATAAAAACAAGGAAAAACGTTAACTTCGGTGGAACCGAAGCTTAAATACCCGTCACACGAATCTTTGAATAGTTTTGTGTGATCATCAGTGGCTTATTAAATTATTACTTTTTCATACATTTGTTCGAAAATAATAGATAAGTTTGTGTGGGGACTATAGCTAAAAATAGGCGTGGCACCTTGGTTTTGTTATTGGATATCATTAGAAGTGTTTTTACATAAATTTGAGTGAATAGTCTCATAAATAATACCTATTTTTATACAAAAATTCGAAAACGGTCGTTAAATTTGTATGGGGGCTATAGTTAAAAATGGGCGTGGCAGCTTGGCTTTGACATGGGATGGCATTAAAAGTGTTTTTACTTAACTTGGTGTGACTACTTTCATAAATAATAGCTATTTTCATATAAAATTCGAAAATGGGCGGTAAGTTTGTATGGGGCTGTATCTAAAAATGGGCGTGGCAGCTTGGATTTGATACTGGATGACATTAGAAGTATTTTTATCTAACTTCAGTGAGTACATTCATAAATAATTGCTATTATCATACAAAAAATTCGAAAAAAACGGTAAATTTGTATAGGGGCTACACCTTAAAATGGGCGTGGCACTTTGATTTTAACACTTGAACTGCTTAGGACTGAGAAAAGCTTAAGTTCCGAGTTGCAGTTCAATATCTTTAAAACTGAGCGAATGAATCGCATAAATACAGACAGACGGACAGACAGACGGACAGACAGACAGACAGACAGACAGACGGACAGACAGACGGACAGACAGACGGACATGGCTAGATCGACTCGTCTCGTCGTGCTGATCAAGAATATATATACTTTGTTGGGTCTAAGATGTCTCCTTTAATGCGTTACAAACTTTCTGACAAAATGAATATACCCTCCACACTGTGTGTGACGGGTATAAAAATATGTTTCCATGTTTACTAAAACTCTACCAAACTTTGAGCAAAAATATGAGAGACCAAACCAAAGAGAATTGTGTGCAACCTTTAATTCTCTTTTGGTTGAAAATTTGATTGGTAGAGATTTCCTTGACACCACCGAACAAGTAAGTAGAAATATCAGTTTTGTATTATATCGTATAATTGTACCAAATTAATTCATACTAAAATCAAATTATTCATTAATCTTATATAAACTGAATTTACAAAAACTTGTTATTAACTACACAAACCTGCTACTTTCCCTTTTCCGGATGCGAATAAAATGGGACCTAGTGTTTGAGTTCAAAAATTTTCCATCAAGTCATGTTTTTGAAAAAAAGGGGGTTGAAGGTTGAACTTTGCGGACGAAAATGTTAAAAATCAAGTTTCAAGTAAATCTGATCAATTTTTAACATTTTCGTCCGCCATATTGGAATCGCCATTTTGAATTTTGAAATCTGACTGCAGATTTGTAATCAGCGACATTGAATAGTCCTAGGAACACTGCTTCTTCTAGTATTTCTAAACTTTGGGTGTAGATTAGTTACTATGTTCAATTTTTCCAACCCCCCTAAACATAAGTGCACCCTAAGGCACATAGGGCTTATTTCAAAGAGCAAGTTCAACCTTCAATTACAGACAATAACGAATATCGTAGCATGTCAGGTTTCCACTCTACAATTTTTTCAAAATTGCCAAAACCGCTATTTTTAGGGTTTTCAACCCCAGATTCGTGTTCAGCACGAAAATTCCTTCGAAATACTTGGTCCCATCTTTTTCGCAAAACTGATGCAGGGCTGTGCTATTGGTATTAAATAAATACACTGCTTATTCAGTCTTCAATTCAAATGAGCTCAAATCGGATTGTAGTAGACTATACTGGGAAGTTGGACAAACATAATTTTTAATATCATCAGCATACATTAGTTTCTTACAATGTTCAATCGCTATCAAAATAACTTTCAAGTCGAGTATTCTCGACTGCAAGAAACGATGCACCCAATTTGTATGTACCTTACTTTATTGTATTTATTTTTTACCCGTTACACATAGTGTAAACGGGTATATTCAGTTTGTCAAAGAGTTTGTAACGCATTGAAGGAGGCATCGGAGACTCCATAAAGTATATATTCTTGATCAGCTCGATGAGAGGAATCGATCTAGCCATGTCCGTCTGTCTGTCTGTCCGTCTGTCCGTCTGTCAGTCTGTCCGTCTGTTTGTTGCTATGCGATCTTTTCGATGAAGATATAAAGATATTGGGCTGAAATTTTAAACATAAGCTTTTCTCGGCAACGACTATTATGAGTTCGAGAATTAGAGTGCCACGCCCATTTTTAGGTATAGCCCCATACAAACTTACCGTTTTTTTCCGATTTTTTGTATAAAAATTGTAATTATTTATGAATGTATCGCTCCCAATTGTGTAAAAACATTTTTTTGTCATCCAGTGTCAAAGCCAAAATGCCACGCTTCCCTCTTTAGGCTTTCATGGAGTCCCCATATAAACTTTCCATTTTTTCCGATTTTTCCGATTTTTGTAAAAAATACTAATATTTATGCATATATTCCTCCAATTTGGCTAAAAACATTATAATGTC